>JAWZYV010013188.1:0-142471 GCA_038373885.1 Cheiracanthium punctorium | reverse complement strand
TTTTGTGAAAATTCTCAAGTTCGATCGTTTAAATTCGCCTTAATAACTGCATTATTTCTGCAGTAATCATTGCTAAATTAAAAAAATTAAAACTAAACTCTAATAAAACCTACACTTGTTTTTAAAAATACTATTTCGGTACGCTCTCAGTAAATTGCGCCAAGCTTAAAACTGTGCAAATCGGTAGAACCTACTACTTTCTCAAAATTGCCAAATCAGCCATTTTTCCCCTCCAAACTAAGAAATATACATATTAGTCTGGGAAATCTCCCAATCCCTTAATCTTTTACACACAAAAAACATTGAATTCCTGCTCTGATTTCACATGCACGCAATACTTTAATTAAAAATAACTTTGTAAATAATCTAAACAGAAAAAAAATCATTATTTTTTTATTTTTACTGCAGGAGTCTAAATAATTTTAAAAAATATCGAAGCATGGCAACCTCGATGCTTATTTCTCACTTTTTTTACTGCAGGGGTTACAATTGCGGAATTACGGAGATCAAAAATCAGCGTTTTTGACGGGTTTTTTATCAATATCTTCTAAAATAATTCGAATTTCAAAATTTAAATTAGCGGAAGACCTTCCTCTTAATTTTCCGAATCTGTGGACACCTCGATCGAAACTCAACTCCCAGCCGTTTCGGAGGAGATGATGTTACACACAGACAGACAGACAGAAACACGCGTACAGATTTTAATAGTATAGATAGATAGAAGACTAGCTGCGTACCCGTTCTCCGAACGGTAGGAAAAGAACATTTTCCTTATACATTTAATTCGAATTAAGCCCATTGATGCGGAATCTATAAAAATAAAAAATTACTTAAATCGTGATGAAACGTTGACGTCATGAGTGCAAATCTGAGATGACTGCAACATGATGGCACAAAAACTACGTCAATGTCACTGAGATAAAAAAAGAAGCAGCTTCTCTTAGATAACCTTGCCCAGGCTTTTTCTCGATGGATCCGGTATCGTAGAACTGCTTCTATAAGTTGCACACGACGCTGGGCGTTAAATTGAACTCTCTACAAATCTGGAGACTATCCTGTTTCTAGTCTCCACATATGGGATCTAGGTCAAGGGGTGGGGTTGTCCTCCGTAGGGGTCTTTCTAAGGGGTCGTAACCGGTATTTACGCTACGGTTTGGAGGAAACCAGCCATATATGTTTCCCAACATATGCATGTTGCGAGTACAGTTTTATTTTCCGAACGGAATACAGGAAAACTCCGAACGGTTAGGTCGGCGGACGCGACCTGTTTTGAACCAGAAACCTTCCGTCTCTCAGTTCAGAGCGCTGAGCGCTCGCCCACTGGTCGAACTAAGTCATTGCTAGGGGAATATTATAAGCAATTGGGACCTTCGTTGTACACATGATTGCAATGTCATTCTCGTATTATTATTAGTTATATCTCGTATTATTTGATGTATTTTTTATTTTCATTTCATATTCCTGACTTTTCATACTATCTTGATTTTTGGATCCTTGTGCCCACTTCTACACCAAAGACGTCAATCTGCATTTTCCTCGTTTCAAGAAAAACGCTTAAAAAGTTTCATTGCTTCAGTTTATACTGATTAATCAATTTTCTTGCAAACTAATCGGAATTAAGGTATGAGGCTTTGACATAATACCCAGGATTTCTTAAAGACCTTGAAAATGAATTTAGTTAAAAATAACCAATGTTACAGGTCGCGTTATTGACGTTGTGATTGTGATAATGTTCTAATAGTGTCATATCGAATGCGTTTTCATTTTTCGAGTCAAGAGCTGTAGAAATGAGTGTTTTCACTTAATTGTTAAATTTAACAGCTTGAGTGGCAACAACGGATTCCGTAACTACGGAAATTGTAGCAATATTGAAATAGAACATGAAATGAAATTTATTTATGCTTGCTAGAACTGCCATATTGGCGTAATTAACGCCTATAGTCGATGGCAAATAGCCAAAATGAATCCTAAATTTAACTTCACAGTAAATGCAATAATTTATAGGCATTCTCGTTCATCTCCAAAGACTTTCGTATTTATACAGAATTCCTATTTTACTATACCCTGTTTGGCTGGATTCAAAAAAAAATTATCTATACATCCGCTCGTAACATTGGCTCATCTCAATCGTGACATAGAATTAGCAATACAAACGCAAAAAACACACGCTATTAAACACGGAGTTACACTACATTTGAATATTTATCGCCAACTTTTCTAAGAAAGGTACTAAAGAAGGAATCTGCATACGCCATTTTGCGAGATTTTTTTTCTTTTTTTTTTCAGAGAATGATTCTAAGCACTGATTTAACAGCAATCAAAATGGGAAATAGTTATTTGTGTATGGTTTCATCGTCAAAAATTAATGCAAGCATCTATTTGAAAAGTAGCATAGCAGTATTTTAAATAACTATAACGTGTTTTATTTATTCCAATTTACCGAATGCGAGAATTTCATTTCTTTTGAAATTGGCGGCATTCCCCCAAGGTAAATCAATTTACTTAATTTGGGGAAAATTCCGAAGATCGATCGCTTAAAATCGCCTTAATAATTGCACTATTTCTGCATGGAAAAATTAAAGTTTAACGCCGTATTTTAATAAAACCTACACACACAAACCTAAATCTATTTCGGTTTGCTCGCAGTAAATTGCGCCAAGCCCAAAACTGTGCAAATCGGTAGAATCTACTACTTTCTCAAAATCACCAAATCAGCCATTTTTTTTCGCCAAACTAAAAAATATACATATTAGTCTCGGAAATCTCCCAATATCTTATTCTTTTACACATAAAAAGCATTGAATTTCTGCTCTGATTTCAAATGCACGCAATATTTCAATTAAAAAATAACTTTGTAAATAATCTAAACAGAAAAAAATCATTATTCTTTTATTTTTACTGCAGGAGTCTAAATAATTTAATAAAATAGCCAAACATGGCAACCTCGATGCTTATTTCTCAATTTTTGACTACAGAGAGTTACAATTAGGGAATTAAGGAGATAAATTTTTCTGATTTTCACTACATGGGTTACAATCGCGGTATTGCGAAGAGCAAAAATTAGCGTTTTTGACGGGGTTTTTTATCAATATCTCTTAAAATAATTCGAATTTTGAAATTTAAATTAGCGGAGGTTCTTTCTCTAAATTTTCCGAATTCGTGGATACCTCGGTCGAAACTCAACTCCCAGCCGTTTAGGAGGAGATGATGCTGCACACACACACACAGACAGACGCGCACAGATTTTAATAGTATAGACTACCTTCTTACCCGTTCTCCGCACGGTAGGAGACGAATATTTTCCATACACATATAATTCGAATTAAACCCAGTGATAGGAATCTCTAATAGTGAAAAATTGCTGGAATTCTGACGAAAAGCTGACTCCATCAGTGGAAATTTGAGACGATTGCAACATGATGACACAAAAACTATGTCATTGTCACTGGCGATCAGAAAAGTAAGAACTTTACGGTATGCAGGCGAAACTTTTCTCTTTCGAAAAATGCCTTATTTCTACATCATATAATTCTCCTTTTTAGGTTTAATTTATAGCATTCATACATACCATATGAATAACATTACATGATGTTGAATACCATTTTGTCTTATCTTGCATTTCGTAAAGCGTGGACAATGCATTAGCACAGTTATGTTGCAGATGACTTTATTAAATTTTACCCAAATTTAAAAAACCTACACGAAACAATCCTACGTGCACGAAACAATCCTGCGATGCACATTATACGTTCAGAAACCAAAAATGCATCCTGTTTTCGTGAAAATCTTGACGCTTTCGTAAATGAAAAAATTTGTGACGTAACTTAAGCGGAAAAGCTTATTACCCTTACTGAACTCTTAATACAGTAGCACACTTGTTACATAAAACTAACGTTGATCTCACTGCCAATTCACACTAAATAAATAACTAATTTCATATTTTATTTTTAACATAGATTAATTGCATAGTGTCAAATTCAATATTAAACAAAATCTGAAATCGTTTCTAGAGCTCTTGGTCTTGTAACTGGAGTAACTGGAATATATATGAAAAAATAAATAGAACTTTAACATATAAGTAATTTATATGAAATATTCTAAGCACATCGGATCCCGTTATTCGGAAAGATTCCACAAACGCCATGGGAAGAAAGAGCAATTAATTTCATATTATATTTTGTATTCCTTGCAAGCGCCTTTGTTATGTACATGATTGCAATATCATTCTCGTACACGATGCTTATCCTATAGTCTCTGGTGATTTATTTTGGATTTTCATTTCATATTCCTGACTTTTCATACTTTCGAAATTTTGTTGCTTTGCGCATGTGAATAATCGATTATCATTTCGCATTACGGCTACCAATTAAATAGTTTTCCATATCGCTTCTTCCACGTTAACGACGTTAATCTGCCTTTTTCTAGTTTAAAAAAAAAACGCCTACAAAGTTTCATTGCTTCAATTTAGACACACAGAGGGGTTAGGCAAATACGCACCCGACAAATTGCTTCCTTATGTCCGCCGAAGCAGCACATACGTTAGCGTGTAATGTGCTTCTCCGGATAATCTGACAGCAAAACAGAAGACAATGACGTGAAAATGACGTCACACGCGAAGGAAATAAAATGAAAAATATGCAGAATTGCCTGAAAAAACTTCGATTATTTTTAATGCGCAAATATGTTAAAATTCTATTTGTTTCATATTTAATGCGTTTTCACTTTTTTGGGTCTTAAGAGCTGTAGAAATGAGTGGTTTCACTTAATTATTAAATTGAACAACTTAAGTGGCAACAATGGATTCCGTTGCTACGGAAACTGTAGCAGTGTTAAAAATAGAATATGAAATGATTTATTTATGTTTACTTTGCTAGAACTGCCATTTTGGCGTAATTAACGTCGGCAGTCGATGGCAAATAGCCAAAATGAATCACACATTAAACTTGACAATAAATGCAATAATTTAAAGGCATTACCAGCTAGTCTTACTGGGTTTAAAAAATATTCTCATTCATCTCAAACAGCATTCGTATTTATAAAGACTTCCTATTTTATTACACCTTGTTTGGCGGGATTAAAAAATATTATCTATTCATACGCTCGTAACACCAACTCATATCAATCGGGGCATAGAATTAGCAATACAAATGAAAAAGTTTAATTTTCTGAAATTTGGCGGGGTTTCCCTAACTTGAATCAATTTATTTAACTTGATGAAAATCATTTAAAATCGCCTTAATAACTGCATTATTTCTGAACAGAAAATTAAAATTTCAGGCTAAATTCTAGTAAAACCTACACTTGTTTTTAAAAATACTATTTCTTTACGCTCTCAGTAAATTGCGCCAAGCCTAAAACTGTACAAACCACTAGAATCCACTTTCTCAAAATCGGCATATAAGCCATTTTTTTTCGCCAAATTATAAAGTTATACACTTTAGTCTCTGAAATTTACAAATCCTTTTTCTTTTGCGTATAAAAAATATAGAATTCCTGCTCTGATTTCCCACGCAGACGATATTTTAATTAAAAAATAACCTAGCAAATATTCGAAACAGAAAAAAAGTATTATTCCTTTATTTTTAATGCAAGAGTGTAAATCATTTAATAAATTCGCCAAACATGGCAACCTCGATGCTTATTTCTCACATTTTCACTACAGGGGTTACAATCGCGGAGTTGCGGAGAGCAAAAATTAGTGTTTTTGACGGGGTTTTTTATCAATATCTCCTAAACTAATTCGAATTTCGAAATTTAAATTAGCGGAGGTCCTTTCTCGGAATTTTCCGAATAAGTGGACACCTCGATTCGAAACTCAACTCCCTGCCGTTTAGGAGGAGATGATGTTAAACACACACACACACAGAGAGAGAGACGCGCACAGATTTTAATAGTATAAACTAGCTGCTTGCCCGTTCTCCGCACGGTGGGAAACACATATTTTCCTTACACATATATAATTCGAATTAAACCCAGTAATGAGGAATCTCAAAACGTGAAAAAATACTTGAATCGTGACTAAAAGTTGACGTCATGAGTGCAAATTTTAGACGATTGCAACATGACACAAAAACTACGTCAATGTGACTGGCGATCAAAAAAGAAAGAACTTTATGGTATGCAGACAAAACTTTTCTCTTTCGAAAAATGCCTGATTTCTACATCAAATAATTCGTTTTGTGAGGTTTAGTATATACCACATTGAGGTGTAGTTTATATAGTATATACCACATAAATAACATTACATGATGTTGACAACAATTTTATCTTGCATTTTTCAAAGCGTGGACAATGCATTAGCGCAGTTATGTTACACACGACTTTATTAAATTTTACCTAAATTAAAAAACCTACATGAAACAATGGATGCATCATTTACGTTTAAAAGCCAAAAATGTACCCTGCTCCGGTGAAAATCATGTCGCTTTTGTAAATGAAAACGTTCGTGATGTAACTTCTGAGAAAAAGCTTATTACCCTTATTGAACTCTTAATGCAGTATCACACTTGTTACATAAAAGTGACAAGTGACGTTTATCTCACTGTCAATTCGCACTAAATAAATAACTAATTTCATTTTTTACAGATTACAGTTGACCCCTTTATAACATGGGTCTACAACACGAATTCTTAGAACACGACGAAAACATTACGATCGTTTTCGTGTAACACGTTAAAAGAGACTCGTACAGCACGATGAAATGAGACATATGTTCTGATATTATGACGCCTTAGCTCCTGTAATTAACATTCCTTTTGAATGGCAACACCAAACATCATTGCATTTTTACGGAGCGCAAATAAGTTTTGCCGCGATTATACCGCGCAGTCCGCACTCCAGGTGGAGTATAGCGCAGGACCCGTACAACACGGATTCCTATAACACGGAACGTATCTACCGTGTTATAGGGAATCTACTGTAGTTGCATAGTGTCAAATTCAATAGTTAAGAAAATTCTGGGTTGCCGTATTTAGTAATATTTCATCTTACCTTGGTGGCCGAAATGTATTAAAACCAAATATTCGAACTGTATCAAAAGTAAAATTTACTAAAAGCAAAATTTTTAATTTTGTATAACCCTCAGAACAACTTCGGAGTTTGCCATCTACGACGGTTTTTCATGACGTGACAACTGATGCTTGCGTACAGTGGCGTAGCCAAGGAGGGGATAGGGGGTCACAACCCCCCATGCGGAGTTTTTTGCCATACAAAATGTATATTCTTCACTCCCGTAACATTCCCATGAAAAATTTTTGGCTACTCCTGCTTGCATATAATTGATCTTTTTTTTTTCATTTATCAGTGATCAATATACTTCAGGATCGGAATCTCCGCGGTAAAAAATGGTCTAAAAAATCTGACACCAGAAAAATCTGATTAACACAGTGGGGTTACACAAATACGCGCCGGACATACGCTCTTGCTTATGTCCGGAGGAGCAAATACATTAGAGGTTATGTGCTGCTCCGGATAATCTGCCAGCAAAACAGCAAAAATGACGTAAAAAATGACATCCACACGCGAAGGAAATAAAATTAAAGATATGTAGAATTGCATGAAAACTTCGATTATTTTTAAAGTGCAAGTCTGTTACAGTTAGTTCTATTTATTTCACGTTTGATGCGCTTTCACTTTTTCGAGTCTTAAAAGCTGTAGAAATGAGTGGTTTCACTTAATTGTTAAATTTAACAACTTAAGTGGCAACAATGGATTCCGTTGCTACGGAAATTATAGCAATGTTAAAAATAGAACATGAAATGAGTTATTCATGTTTACTTTGCTAGAACTGCCATATTGGCGAAATTAACGCCGCCAGTCGATGGCCAATAGCTCAAACCACAAATTAAACTTGACACTAAAGTCAATACGCAATACTTTGTTTGGCGGAATTAAAAAAAAAAATATCTATGCATACGCTAGTGACATCGGCTCATCTCAATTGTGGAATGGAATTAATAATACGTACAGAGCTGCACTACATTTGAATATTTTTCGCCAACTTTGCTAAGAAATGTACTAAAGTAGGAATCAACATACATTTCAATTCGTAAAACAAAAAATATATTAGACAGTATTAATTACGCCTTTCTAACAGCTTTTAGTAAAAGAAACTTCCGTAGCGCTGCTTTAACAAATAAGAATCAATTATTTATTACACAGTACTTCGATCGCCAAATGCCAACATACACCATTTTGCAAAATTTTTTTGTTTTCAGGGAATCATTCGAAGCATTGATTTATCAGCAATCAAAATGGAAATAGTTATCTATCATTTATATGGTTCCATCGCCAAAATTTAATGCAGGCATATTATTGATAAGTAGCAGTTATTTAAATTATTATTAACTATAACGGGTTTTAATCACCGTTAACTACCATGTACAAAATGCGAGAATTTCAATTTTCTGAAATTTGGCGGAATTCCTCTAACTTAAATCAGTTTACTTAATTTCGTGAAAATTCTATAGATCGTTTAAAATCGCCTTAATAACTGCATTATTTCTATATGAAAAATCGAAGTATAGCGCCGTAAAACTTATACTTGTTATTAAAAATACTATTTCGTTACGCTCTCAGTAATTTGCGCCAAGCCCAAAACTGTACAAATCGGTAGAACCTACTACTTTCTCAAAATCGCCAAATGAGCCATTTTTTTTTCGGCCAAACTAAAAAATATACATATTAGTCTCGGAAATCTCTCAATCCCTTATTCTTTTACACATAAAAAACATTGAATTCCAGCTCTGATTTAACATGAACGCAATATTTTAATTAAAAAATAACTTTGTAAATAATCTAAACAGAAAAAAAATCATTATTCTTTTATTTTTACTGCAGGAGTCTAAATAATTTAATAAAATAGCCAAACATGGCAACCTCGATGCTTATTTCTCACTTTTTTGACTACAGGGGTTACAATCACGGAATTGCGGAGAGCAAAAATTAGCGTTTTTGATGGGATTTTTTATCAATATCTCCTAAACTAATTCGAATTTCGAAATTTAAATTAGCGGAGGTTCTTTCTCGAAATTTTCCGAATTCGTGGATACCTCGTTCGAAACTCAACTCCCAGCCGTTTAGGAGGCGTTGACGTTACAGACACACAGACAGACGCGCACAGATTTTAATAGTATAGATATAGATTTATAAGGATAAATAAAAAGTAAAAGAAAAATGGTCTTGAATTTTTATGATTATAGCTATTTTCTGGTTTAAATGGTTAAATTTAGGTGTTGAACAATCTCAGTTACCCATATCTTGAGATTAACATGAAAATCTGCTGTCACCGTACGATTATAGCATGATTTAAAGTACTGTAAAAGCAATTATTTCCGAGAAGCTTTTATGTTCGCGAGCCCGTCGTAATCTCGAAAATTAAATCCTTGCGAAATGCTTTTTTTCTCTCTTCAAATAATAATGAAAAATCAGAAATTTTTTACTTACCAAAATTTAATAATTTATTAAATTTTGGTAAGTAAAAAATTTACAGTTACAAACTCTTTCTTGACAACTTTCTTTTCTTGGATATAAAACAATAATACAACTAATAGAATGCACTTCATTCACTTACAATATTTACAAAAGCTTCTTTGTAGACATTCAAAATAGGGAGGGGGTGAGAACGAACTTTTCGAAAAAAAGAAAGTTTCTTAAAGTGCCTCATGCAAAAGGGGTTTTATATTTAGGTACTTTCGGGATTTTTCAAATTTCGGTTCTATTCATATAATTTTCGCGAAATTTTCAGCTTGCGAAATCACCGATATAATCATTTTCGTGAAAATTACAGCTCACGAAAATAAGTGCTTTTACAGTATTCAAATATTAGTCAAGCATGTCGATGACAAACTACAGAGAATTGTTGGACACGTTACAATATTAAATTTCGAAAACAAATTACTCACGAACCGAATATTCGAATTATAACCGACTTGCAAAAGAGCTAGATTTTCATTTCCTATAACTTTGTTCCAAAAAATCTGATAGATGGAGCTAGTTGTTAAAGACTCTGTAGAGCGATTCAGAAGAGCGCAGTAGACATGGTGACAGCGGCAAAGGTTTGGCAATGGGATTTTTCAACAGGACGGCCTACCTCCACATCGGACAACGTCTAGTGCTCAATAGACTCAATCAGCATTTCGTCAACAGATGGAGGAGTCTTGGTGGTCCAATTCAGTGGCCTCCTCGATCGCCGGAACACCTCTGGTGTTTCATGTTTAGTTACGTCCAAGATATTGTTTATGGGACTATTTGTCCTGATGTAGAGGAACACGAGCAGCGAGTCACAGCTGCTATTCATTCCATAACTCCTCAGATGCTTTCAAGTACTTGATAGAATGAATGTTTGTTTGTGTGATTATGGCAACACCCCCTAGGACGATCTGCCAAGGATGGGGGTGCCTTGGCAGGAGGACTTTCTAAGGGTTCTAACGCGTATTCACGTTACATCTGGAGAAAACCTACCAAAACTTCAGACCGTTAGATCGACAGCCGCGCGATGGGACCCGAACCCGGAGTACTTGAAATGAAATCGAATATCGTTTAGATGTTGTAAGAGCCACTAAATGGTCTCGTATTGAAAGCTATGAATTTTTTATGTATGCAGTTAGTTTGCAATTACATTTGAATGCTATCGCGTTCATATTTTTTTATTTTTTTTATAAAGGGACCAACAGTTCTCGGCGCAGTACCTTACAATCTTTATTTCAAAACGAATTACATCTCAGATGTACTCGGCCTATTTTGCAAGTTAACTTCTGAAGTTAACATTTTTCTTTCCTTTTTTTAGAAATTTGCAGAAGTTATATAGATTCACTGTCCATAGTTCCTGTCTTAGAACAGTTTTTGAAGAAAAGTTTCAGCTTTTTCATCGATTGTCTAACATCATTGGTTCAATTTTAAAGCTGTTCGCAAATGTCCAGTGACCAGCAAAGGTTTTGCACCGTAAATGACACTAAATAGGATTTCATTTGACAATTTAGACAGTGAAGCGATTCCAGTAATAAGTTATCACACATGTTTGGAGATCGTTCAGTACAGTGGTCCCCAACCCCCGGGCCGAGGACCGGTACCGGTTCTTGGATCAAAGCGTACTGGATAGCCTAAGAAACATTAAATTATTTCCACTTTATTTACTGTGGTGTATTTCTTGCGGGTTTCTGAGACTTTGTGTGGTTTGTACTATTTTATGCCTTTGTAACAGGAGAGATCTTGTAACTATTTTAAATTAGTTTATTGTTTATTAAACATTTCAAGATTTTGAATTTAAATTGAAGTCATAAAATTCAGGGTTCCCATTGATTTAGCGTTCCAGTGAGTTAAATTATTAAATCCCTTGATTTCATTTTTTGGCGTAACTGTATTTTGTTTTCGAGGCATGTTTAAAAACAGTTAAACTAAAATTATTAAATCAAAATAATCTAAAATTTAACCAATCAACATCGCCCCCCGCCCGTGGGCCGCAGTAAAATTATCAAGCGTTGACCGGTCCGCGGCGATAAAGTGGTTGGGGAGCACTGGTTTAGCGTATGTTGTTACCAAACTGTTATGTTGTTTTTCCGTCATATGGGGCTTATTGTGGAGAAATGAGTTTTACGGGCATTGTGTGATTCTTGAAAACCTATGGCCCTTTGACCTTGTTGACAAACTTCGCTGCCTTTTAGCGACTTTGGCGACAAAAATGAAGTTTCTCAAAGCGATGGATTTTCTGTCTACCTTTATGAGAAAGGAGGTTACGAATCGTCTTCCAGAAATTTCTATGCGACTTCATATAATGCCCAGAAAAATGTGAACGAGAGAGAGAACTCAGTGTTGCAGTTAGTTCAGTTGAGCGAATTGATTAGAAGTTGCTAGCGGATACGTTGTTAGAACCCGAGCGCTTTGATGTTATTATTAACGACCCACTGAATGTTCGTTTTATTATTTCGTGCAAGACTCTGTACATTCTTGTGGTACCTGTGGTATGATTTTATGGAATAATCAAAATAAAGTTTTATTTTCTTTTAAAACCAGCATTTTGCACTATTTAGCGAGTCCCATTCAGTGATATTTGTTACAATATAAACAAATATTGATCTAGATCTCTATAAAAAATCTTGCGATAAAAATAACTCTGCCCCGTCAGCAACCATTATCTAATCTCAAACTGCATTATGTAGCATGGAATCACAGTAGATTATTTCATCAATTAGTTGAACTATATTGCATGTTTATGCCCCCTAAATATTCCCTTCCATTAATGGAAAGCTTGTAATATATAGCTCGATTAGTTATGTGCTGTACACTCGATAATTTATGCGTGCTAAACTGGTTACTCGCCCACAAACATAGATAACTGGTTATGCGTTTTCAATATGTTATTTTGGAACGCAAACTATTTGAAAGGAGTCAATTAACTTTCGTAAATACTGCATATATACACCAGAATGTTTCATGTATTAAGAAATGAGTTTTAAATTCTATCCAGAAATATAATATCATGATGTAATTTGATGGCGCTGATGCATTAAAATATATATCTCAGCCATAAATATTGGATTCTAATAAATTTTCAGTTGTTTTGTTTGTTTTTGTTATGGAAAACCTACACGAGAGACTATCCGCCTAGTTTGTGGAGGAGGGGAGGAAACCTTGGTCAGAGGACTTTATAAGGGGTTCTGAAGCGCATTCACGTTACATCTCGAAAATTTCGACCAAAACTTCAGACCTTTAGACCGACAGCTGCGCGGTAGGCCCAAACGCTAGACCTGCAAACTTCAGCCGTCTACCATGTTCAGTTGCCTTAACCAATCGGCCAAAGTGGGGCAAATTTTTAATTGGAAGTTGCTTATTTGGTAAGCAGTATGTTATGTGTGTATAAGATATTGTATTGGAAAATGTTTTGCAATCAATCTGTTTCAGATGATTTATCTTTCTCATTAATCTTAGGTGGGAACTATTCCTGAATATTACGCAACTTAATTTGAATCATCACTGAACTTTTTATAATGAATTTTAATTATCCATGCTCATTGAATTTGAACTATCGACAATTTTAATTTTCAACGTAGTACGTGCGAAGGTTAGTTATGCAACAAGGACAGAATTTTCGCATACGCAAAGTAATTTTCTGTGGTTTTTTAAACAATAGATTTTTACTTTCCGAACATGTATCATGTAAGGAAAGTATTGTAATCATGAAAAAATTCGACTTCGAGATTTTGGTGTATTTACAAGTTTTGGGGTCTTCTGAATTCATTTATGCTATTTTTACGAGATGTACGTATGTATGTGTGTATGTGTGTGTGTGTGTGTGTGTGTGTGTGTGTGTGAGTGAGAACGATAGCTCCCTAAACGGGGCTTTCGATTGAGCTCAAATTGGGTATATATGTTATAAACCACCGTCGCAAGACCGGTATTGATTTTGGTGTGTATAGGACTTACAGTTTTTCTACAGGGCTACGACAAAGATTTCTTTTACATTATGGCCTGTGGGAGGAAATTCTTGAAGTTGCGCTAGCATTTAAATGGTACATTCGATTGAGCTTCAGTTTGGTATATGTTTGAATTATTCATCGATTAAAATTTATTTAAATGCTTGGTAATGTAATGCTTGGCAATGGTCTTAATCGTAAGTGTTCGGAAAGTCGAGTCGAGTCACTCCAGATTTTTTAAAAATTCTTTTCAAAGAAATCCAAGAGGTATTGTGTCATTATTTACAAATAGCATATTAACCGTAGGATATGGTGAGTTAAAACGGATATAAAACATGCAGTTTTTGTATTCATGGTCTACTTTTTGTAACTAATAATGAGGGCTTTGAAGTGAAACTGAATGAAAACCGAAAACCGGGAAAAAACCTTTATTGTGGTCCGTAAGAAAACCGGAACTGAACCGATATATTTTTTTAGTTGAACCGGAACGAAAACCGGAACCAAAAAATTACGGTTCGAAGCCCTGCTTATAATATTAAATATTCAACTTTTATGTATTAAGTTATGAGATTTATTTATCTCCTTCACACCTGAAAAAAAATATTAATAAATAGCTGTGCTAGTTTTCTAAATGCAAAATCATTGAGCTCTGTTAAGAACTGTTTTTTTTTCCATAAAGGTGGGATAAAAACTCGTAGGATAATATATATTTTTTAAAAAGGTAAAAAAAATTAACACACTTTATCAGATTTATTCATTTTCTGTTATGACTCAAAAATTACCAATTTTTAAAATATGATGGCCGGTCGAGGCTGTTTGTATTCTAGCATCTCATTGTCTCCTTGTTAAATGATAAGGTGGGATAAAATGACTAAGTATTTATTTTCTAAAAAAATATAAAAAGTTTATTTTTCGATATTTTTTATTTTTTGTCCTATATTTTTAAACATTAGTAGGCAACATTTATATTCATTAAAAACCTAGGAGAATTTAGAAACATAATATTAACTAAGCCTAAATCTACACCCATTTTACCCCATTATACTAAAACATAAATAGAAAGAAAAATATTTTTAAAAACTTTTATTTTTTCTGATAATAAGCTGTTCAGATCTTTCATAAATTGACAATAATAACAGAACTTCTTAAATTTATTAGTTTCTTTAAAGTTTTTTGGAGACACAAGAAGAGAACATGGATTCAGTAAGCAAATAAAATCTAATGTTATGTTTCGCAATTAATACACGATTTGATGAGTATAAACCTTGCCAAATGACGTCTGAAAATATAAGCTTAAAAAGAAATATCATTTAAATGCGATTAATTTACATTTTTGATCAAAAAGTAATACCTTCCTATTATACCTCACCGTACTCTATAATCAAATAAACATAAGACTTTTCATTGACTCAACTTTAACACAAACAAACTCGCAAAAATATATTTACTATTGAATATCGGGTACAAAGTATTAGTTCAGAGAACAAAAAAGCGTATCTGTTTCACACATTATAGAATTTCCTTCAAGGATTAAAAAAAAAATCAAAGAAAGAAAAACCTTTTTTCTTGATAAGGACCTTTTTTATGTTCTATTTCTCCGAGTTCAGAGAAGTTTTTTGCTCCTGGAAATATGGCTGCAAATCTGCAAATTGATCAGATGACAAGGTTAGAGCTCCACAAACTGAAGATATAATGTAATGTAAATTAAAATCACGATCGAATGTACATGGACATGTCCGCTGATCTGATACAGCCATCTCTCTTCTTTAAGTCAGAAATTCCCGCTGTCTACTGAGACAGAAAACATTTGAAAAGAGCAAAAATACATTATTCATTGATGCCATCCGAATCATTCCGGGTAAAAACAAAACTTCCTACATTGTCTGATGAAGTATTCTAAAAGAATATTTCTGTTATCTATCCATGCTCGTTTTTTTTCTTCCTTTCTTTAACTGCAGCATTTTAAAAGCAGCATGGCTTTTATATATCAGCTATCTTTACTGAATTCTTCCTCGTTTTATTCCGTTTTATCTCATATTCTGAAGTAGTCTTTGTATTCAGTTATACTCTTACATTTAGTTTACTGTATATGTTTGTCTGATGAAATGTATTTCTTTGAACTATCTATGTTCTTTGTTATGTCTGGCAGCAAATCGGTCGATTAAACTTGGTTCCTATTAAAACACCGAAAGTGAAGCAGCACCGGCTTGGCTAGTGCTTGAGAGGGTGAACTCCTCTCTCGATCGAGTCTGCTGCAGACTGTATACGCTAAAGAGAGTTGGTGCACTAAAAATCTGTCGTGACTCGAATGTCTTCCATGTCCAAATGATACCTCTGAAGGTGCCAAACCAGGTGCTAGATCTCTCATCTGGATTTAGTTCGAAATTAGGAGATCACTCATAGGGACAACGTTGGTTTGCCTACTGGGCTCACCATAATGAAATGATCCGCATCTCCGGTCCTTGTAGTGGTCAAGCTTACAAGTAGGCCGCTGACCTGGTCATTTGAAAGAAAAAAATATGATCTGTGTTAATATTAAGCTGCGCACAATTTTAAGAATCGTGCTTTTTGTATCAACTGCTTTCTTACGCACATGTGTACTAAATAAAATTTCCTTTTACTTTCATTTTTTTTCCTGTAGCATTCCGTATACCGTATATCCGTATAGGCTAGAGATGCGTTCGGGCTCATTTTTTGAAGCCCGAGCCCGAGCAATATTATTTAAGTCGGAGCCCGAGCCCGAAATTTCAGCTAAAGATAAATAAAATTCAAAGAAGTAATTCTTTGATAGAATACAATAAATTTTGCTAATTAACTTGTGAAAATTAAAGATAAATATAGTTGCAAATTTTTAATGCACGTTCTAATTTTTATATCTATGTTTATGAAATAATGTCGGATCTCATGACTAACTAAACAATATAGGCCGCCGTTCTGAAATACCCAAAGAGCTTCACGCGCCTTCTAGGCACCCGTGCCGCTATTTTTACTTTCCGAACATGTACCATGTAAGAAAAGTATTGTAATCATGAAAAAATTCGACTTCGAGATTTTGATGTATTTACACGTTTTGAGATCTTCTGAATTCATTTATGCTATTTTTATGAGATGTGTGTGTGTGTGCGCGTGTGTGTGTGTTTGTGTGTATGTGAGTGAACACGATAGCTCCTAAACGGAGCATTTGATTGAGCTCAAACTGGGTATGTATGTCATAAACCACCGTCGCAAGACCGGTATTGATTTTGGTGTATATAGGACTTATAGTTTTCCTACAGGGCTACGACAAAGATTTCTTTTATATTATGGCTTAATGGCATATGGGGAGAAATTCTTGAGAGTGCGCAAGCGTTTAAACGGTGCATTCGATTGAGTTTCAATTTGATATATATGTTTTAATTATTCATCGATTAAAATTTATTTAAATGCTTGGAAGTCGAGTGGAGTCACTCCAGATTTTTTTTTTTTATAAGTGCTTTTATTTTCCATATGAATCACTTTTTAAAAATCTGTTTCAAGGAGTATGTTCAATAAAATAGAAATTTTTCACGAGCCCTAGCCCGCCCGAGCCCGAACGCAATTGTGAATTACAGAGCCCGAGCCCGGTTCGGGCCCGGGCCCGGGCTGAGCCCGTCTCATCTCTTCAATTATTTCTAGCTTTGTATTCTATTTATATTATAAAGTCCCCTCTCCGCGTCTGCCTGTTTATCTGAACGCTAATCTTGGGAACTACCAGTTCAGTTTTGAAAAATTCTGTTTGTGTTATATAGGCCGTTTAATGAGGAAGGTTTTAAGAAATATAACAACATGGTCAGACAATAATATGCAGTCATGTCGTTTACGCAATCTTTTTGGATTACGAAGTCCGATTTGGTGAGAATATACACTCTTAGAGTTCTTAAACACGGAAAAAAACTGATCAAAATAAAATAAATAGAACATTAATTTGATGGTGCTTTAAAGGCATCGCATTTTTGTTTCTATTCTATTTTGCAATTTATTTCCTTCACATGTGCAGCAACATTTTTACGAGCATTAAAGAAACGTTGGTAAATCATTCGGAGCCGCATATGCGTTTGACCCCTTTCAAGGGTAGCAGTTTAGGGGCAGGTTATTATCCGAAAAATTGGAACCGTTTCTAGAGCTATAGTTTCGTAGATGATGCTTGTCTTTTAATATTAATCCACGATTTAAAATAATTTACTTTTAAGTTTCAAATAAAAGTTCTTTTTCGGTGCCCAAAAAAGCACGCTTCAAAAATACTTATTCTCTCAGAAGTTCAATAGAGAACACCAAAATATCGTCTGCAGGATATCAAATGCTCTAAAATTTGGGGTTTTATTTTCCTTTTATCGGCTGTAATCTTTCAATCTGTAAAAACATTTTCGTGCATTATTGACACTTAATCACAGAGTTTGCAGTAAAAAATATACGCAAATGTTCGACGACCTAATACACAAATAATTTCGTCTATAGTACGTAGAATTCTAAACGTTAGCGAAACAAATTATTTTCAAATTTCTAGAAAGTAAAGTTTTATTTCTTTCTCTTTTTTTCGTTTTTTTTTTCACCATTGTAATGCTGGGTTACGAGAGAAAGATTTGATAGTTTTGCTCCGATTGAATAAATTTTAATTACGTGTGTGAGAAAAATATCTGCTTCCTCAGGTATGAAGGACGGGTACATATATAGTTTAACATAATTCATTCAGAGCACAGATAAGCATAAAAATTCTCTAATCAAATATTTCATCTTCTCTGATACCATATTTGATTATTATTTTTTCATAATGTTACAGCATAGATAAAATTTCGTAAAGTATGCTACTGCACAGAGTAGAAACAAACGGGAAATGTTCGAACCAAATGTTCAGTTCTCCTAATACAAATTTTACTATAATTTTACAATAATAGTGCCATAATATAAACATTAGATAATACTTGAAAATCCCATACAGTTTGTCACTACATTATTTATTAGGCTTAGCTACAGTTTGTAAAATCTTTAAAACCTCTTTTATCTAAATGCCTGAAACCTTCTTGTATTACATGGTAAACCAACTATAAATAGGGATGAGACATCGATGTTCTCAAAACATCATTGCTTTTGTAAATATTGATGCTTCCAAAACATCGATTTTTTTAATATCGATGTTTTATCCATCGATGTATTGAAACAGGTGTTTCACGTCGATGTTTCTCCACATAGTCGATTATATACTTCATGCTTTATCAACAGGTAGGGAATATACCTATATAACCACTTTTTGTTCGCTAGGGATGCGATATCGATGTTTTCAAAATATCGATGCTTTTTGTTACTATCGATGTTTTATCCATCGACGTATTGAAACCGATATTTGTTTGATATCGATGTCTTTTCGCACAGTCGATAGTATATTTCATGCTTTATCAACAAGTACGGAACACACCTGTGTAATCACTTTCTTTTAACTAGGGATGCGACATTGATGTTTTCAAAACATCGATGTTTTTATTAAGTATCGATATTTTATCCAGCCATGTATTGAAACCGATGTTTGTTTGACATCGATGTTTTTTCACATAGTCGATAGTATACTTCATGCTTCATAAACATGTACGCAATATATGTAACCACTTTTTGTAAACTAGGGATGTGACGAAAGGCGTAACTTACTAAGGGCAAGAGGGGGCAATCGCCCCCTAAAATTCGGGAAAATTTAGATATTATCTATTTGAAAACAGTATTTTCTACAATAGGAAACATTCCCCCCCCCCCAATGTTACATGTAAATTTACGCCAATGGATGAGACATTGATGTTTTCGGAAACTCGATGTTTGTAAACTTTACAAATTGAGGTTAAGTATATTTCGTACTTGCAGATAAAGTATACAATCGTTTATGTTTAAAACCACCGATGTCAAACAGACATCAGTTTCAATACTTCGATGTATAAAACATGGATATTTTTTTTAAAAAGCATCGATGTTTTAAAAACATCAATGTTGCATCCTTAGCAATAAGTTTTAAATATTCTAATCATACCGTTCATTTTTGTTTCAGTCGTTTTTATCTTCATCGAAGATGTCTACATATCTTTATTTATCAAGCGAATTCCCTGAACTTCCTGAAGCAAACGATTGTAAATCAGTGCGCCATGAAAACTGAATGCAAGTTTCCCAATCTGCATCTTTAATAAACGATAAAAATGTAAAAGGGACGGAAAATACCTGAAAATGCCATCGAAACGGTTAAATGAGCAGACCAAGAAGAAAGGAGACTCTCGAAAACTCTTATGAGTTAAAGAGCCTTCCTTGATATTTCGTCATTTTTGAAAATTTATGTCGAGCTATTTCAGTTCTCATAGAAAGAAAGAGATATTTTTTTATCGTCAAAAATAGCATCTACACCATTACAATATGTGGAAGGGAATTCTCTTTCGTAATTTAAAAAATTGCATTCATTTATGATATATTTCACTGTTACTGCTTTTTTCCCCACATCTTGTATTCATTTAACGTTTGAAAAAACAGAACTTCAGATTGGAAGAGATCTAAGACTATTAAATTTATATTTTTGATTCATTTTGGGAAAATGTATCTGCTTTTTTAGGACAACAAATGATCCTAAATTTTATGAGAATAGCATTTCGGGATGATAAGGAATCGCACATTCAATGGGAAAGAGATAATTAATATTGCTGCAAATTGCAAGAATTCAGTGTCTTGACGTAGTAGCCTCAGCAATCTGTAAACTAAATCAACATAAGGTTTTTTAGCCGGATTTTATTAGTTAATTGCGTGTACTGAACGCTCGATTCATTTTAAACTAAACTGCCTAGATTAGTTCATGGAATTTTATTATAAACAGCGACTATTCAAATTAACAAAATGCAATCTAACTCCGTTAACATTTCACTGAGACTGAGAGTTTCGGGATTTTAAAAAAATTATATAAGGCAGAAACTTTTTCTAGATTATTTCAACTTGTTATGAAAGAAAAATGCTGTTGTTGCTAGTGCCCTCTGACAACCACGGGGAGGGACAAGATCTCCATATAGGGCGGCAGAGGGGGAAATGGATCGACTTCTGTGCTATTGCGCTCCAGTGGGAGGGAGACCGACTTTGATCGGGGTCTCTTACTTACAAATCCATTTCAGGTGAGGGACCTAGCACCTGGATCATCACCCCCAGAGGTGTCGTTTAAACATGGAGGACAATCGAGCCACGAACAGATTTTACGTGCATCATCTGCCTTTAGCATACACGGTCCTTCAGCAGTCCAATCAAGAGAGGCTGTCACCCTCCCGACCAAGTTCGGCCTCGCTTCACTTTCGGTGTTCTTATGGAAACCAAGCTTAGCGACTAGGCCACTGACAGACGAAAGCAAAATAAAGTATTATCATTATTTTGAAAACTCGTTTTATTAAAAAGCACATTGAACAATATTGTTTTGTATAAAAAATTATTTAGAAACCACATTTCAAGAATTATCGAGAAATGTACTACGAAAATCACATATAATAGGAAAAAATGTCTTTTTAACACTTAAAGTTGGACCAATACAAAAGCGTTCAAAACTTACAGCTAATCTCACTGATTACAACATTCATGAAAAAAGATCTCTTGGAGTAATGAGCCTCGGAGTATTCATTGTTCCCTACAGCATAAGCCATAAGACCCCACCATGGCCGAGTGCACACGATAGAACGTGGTACACGGCTGAAGTGTGAAGGTCCCACGTTTGGGACTGTAGCTCGGCTGCCGATCTAACGGTCTGGAGTTTGGGTCGGTTTTCACCAGATGTAACGTGAGTACGCATTAGAACCCCTTAAAAGGCATCCGACCAAGGCACCTACCTGGAGACAGATGCTCCTCGTGTAGGCTTGGAATAACACAAAGCAAACTAACATAAAATTTCACGAAATGAGCTAACACATTCAAATGCAGTTATCACTGTAGTAAAAACTTTCACTGAATTCGCTTTTGCTTAATTTTGCACACAAAACTCTCTACTAACTAATCCAACTGACGCTTCAACGAAATCATTCAGTTCTTTATTCGTTACAGTTACTGCTTCATTCTTACATCCTTTATTCAAAGCGCTGCAATTGAAAGGTGCCACTTTCTCTTCTTCCTTTTGCGAAGAGCACAAAGCACCAAAAAATACTCAAGAAGTAATTTTTTTCCATCGTACAATGAAATCTTGAAGGATACCGCAAATATTACCTGAAAGCGCTACCTAAACGCGTGAGACCGAGAGATCAGGCACTCGTAAAAATTTTATGAGTAGAATTTTCTTCCCTCGTTTATGAAAATATAGGGCAAGTCGTTTGAGTTCTCAAACACTTATATTTCTTTTCGTTTTTGTCAAAAGTAGTATGTGCTTTTTTAAACATTTGCAGGAAGGAGCTCTTTCTTCTAATACCAAAAAAAAAAAAAATACTTCTTTTTTATGTATGATAAATTTATCGCTCTTTTTTTACATCGTGTATTCGACAACGATGCAAAACAGTTTCATATTTGAAAGCGGTACAAAAATAGTATATTTCTCCTTTATTCATTCAGTACAAATTCAGCAGCCATTTTTACAGCAAGAAGTAAATCATGTAGTTATATTCATCATGTAACTGAATGTCTCGATTTGGAGTATTTCCAGAATTTTCCCATCTACCATTGGCTATTGTTTAAGCTGATTTCAATCTCCTCACCTCACACTGGTTCTAAATAATTCGATTTGAATCTCTTCACTTCTCACTGGCTCTAAATATTCCGATTTCAATCTCTTCACCTCTCCTATTTACTGTTCTCCACTCAATATTCTACAAATTCGCAAATACTACCTCTAAATAATTCCAATTTTAGTCTCCTCCCCTCTCACTGGATCTAAATAATTCTGATTTCAATCTCTTCACCTCTCACTGCCCCTAATAATTCCGATTTCAATCCACTTCACCAGCATGCTACACAAAATATAGGCAATGCTAAGTAATACTACTTAAAATTTATCATAGTTATAATTTCTAATAAAGGTTTTGAGAAAATTAAGTGTTCTTTACCAATTTTTAAATTAAAAAAGTGCATTTGAGCAAATTATCGACAATATTCAGAAAAGCTACTCAGAAAAACAGTTTGAGCATTCATACTGGCGTTCACCTTTTGTACACTTCACAAGGGCCTATGTTATACAAGTGTTAGAATCACCCCACGACCTCTTGTTACAAATGACACCTTGATGTCATTTTCAAGTTATGATTCGATGGAACTTATCTGTGCAATAGCATAAATTTGAATCTTTCCACAATAAAATAAGCATTAAGTATGATACATAGGTAAATCATTTAAGGAATCATGTCTGACCTGTAGGGTACTAGAAGCAAAAACTAAATGAAACAATTTTTTTATCTGGAGAAAAAAAAATGTCATCCACCATAGCACGCATATATTTCAACTGATTTCTTTGTAATTTCTGTCCCTGAATTATTAGAAGGTGTAGTACCACACTGCCATATCTAGACTATTGTAGGAACTATAACATGCATTATGTTACAATAGACTCGTGTTACTTTTGGCCCTAGTCTCTTCTATTATATTCAAGTTATTTTCGTATCGTTTATTTATTTTATAAAATTGAAGTAAAATGAAATTTACTAAAAGAAAAATATAAAAAAATTATTTCTCTTTCATTTAAAAAGAATTTCACGAACCTTAATAATATGCAAATATTTATAACTAGCTGAAGTACCCGTCCTTGACGGGTTAGTGAATGCAAATTTCCAAAAAGCAAGAACTTTCGTCAGCATTGTAGGAGTACACAGAATGGATGTAGTATGTTGCCAAAGTAAAGAAAGCGAAGTTATAATTTTTATGTATTGTTAAAATATTACAGGTTAGAGAGTAACTAAGTAATATCATTTCATTCGCTTTGGTCGTAATTATGTGATGCGCGAACGAATATTGGCGCATATTGAAATAATTTTCGCAAAATCTCAAAATCTAATCAACATTTTTGAAAAATTTTGAAGGCTAGAATTTAAGTTCAGTGACAACCTATCCTGTCACCCAATTTCGTTCCATTCCCTGCAGTCTTTATTTCGTGATGCTGGAACAAAATTTCAGCATTTTAAAACGATTTTCGCAAAATCTCAAAATGTAATCAATATATTTTAAAATTTCAACGCCTATAAATTAAGATTAGCAACTACCTATCCTATCACTAAATTTCGTATCATTCGTATTAGTCGTTATTACGTGATGTTTGAAGAAATATAAGTGTATTTTGAGAGAATTTTCACAAAATCTCAAAATCTAATAAAAATGTTTAAAAAATTGGACACCTATAGTTTATGTTGAGCAACCATCTATCATGTGACCAAATTTCATATCATTCGCTTTAGTCATTATTACTTAATGCGGGAACAAAGATTCACTCAGTTTTAAACGATTTTCGCAAAATCTCGAAATCTGATCAATTTTTTTAATTAGATGCTTATAGTTTAAGGTGAGTGACCACCTATCATTTCACCAAATATCATTTTTTCACCTTTGCAGTTATTACGTGATGTGCGAACACAAATTTACGCAGTTTGAAATGTTTTTCGCAAAATCTCAAAATCCAATCTAGATTTTTTAAAAATTCGACGCCTATGTTCTAAGTTGAGTGACCACCTATCATGACACCCAATTTCATATCATTCGCTTTAGTCGTTTTTACGTGATGCTTGAACACAATATTACGCAGTTTGAAAGATTTTTCGCAAAATCTCAAAATCCAATCAAGATTTTTTAAAAATTCGACGCCTATGTTTTAAGTTGAGTGACCACCTATCATGACACCCAATTTCATATCATTCGCTTCTGTCGTTTTTGCGTGATGCTTGAACACAAATTTACGCAGTTTGAAACGATTTTCGCAAAATCTGAAAATCTAATCAAGATTTTTTAAAAATTCGACGCCTATGTTTTAAGTTGAGTGACCACCTATCATGCCACCAAATTTCATATCATTCGCTTCAGTCGTTTTTACGTGATGCTTAAACAAAAAAAGCGTCACGGACAGAATGACAGAATGACAGACAGACAAACTTTTTTTTGAGGGTCGCATCGGATTCCCGGGTGCTAGAAACGGACAGAAATCGCAAAATTTTTGAATTCCAAGAAATGTACAGACAAAAGTCTAATTTTATTTATATAGATAGATAAGATATGATTATGATTATTTTTTAGGATTTCAGTTTGGTACATATGTATTTAATTAATATGAAAAACAATCACACACTAGTATCTTTATAACAAAACAAGGGTATCTCAAAATTCTTCAAATTCGTAAAAATACCAGCAGTTTATTGTTGAATGTTCTTGTAATTAATTATGAGTATAATCAAGTTTAACTTACACGATCGCTAAGGAATCTTCATTCAGAATCACTTAAGTTCTTCAGAACGTGAAGAACACGATGTTTCGATTCAACTTTTTTATTCGTTCACCATCATTGCAGCATTTATTGCCTCTTCATTCAGAATGCTACATCTCAAACTTGTCAAATGCAATTCCCTCACTCCCTTTTACAATCCGGTACAAGCCTTTGAAAAATGAATACGAAACGCGTGGTTATACATGTATATTTTTAAATCTATATAAATAAAATTAGACTTTTGTCTGTACATTTCTTGGAATTCAAATATTTTGCGATTTCTATCCGTTTCAAGCACCCGGGAATCCGATGCGGCCCTCAAAAAAAAGTTTGTCTGTCTGTCATTCTGTCATTCTGTCCGTGACGCTTTTTTTGTTTAAGCATCACGTAAAAACGGCTGAAGCGAATGATATGAAATTGGGTGTCATGATAGGTGGTCACTCAACTTAAAACATAGGCGTCGAATTTTTAAAAAATCTTGATTAGATTTTGAGATTTTGCGAAAATCGTTTCAAACTGCGTAAATTTGTGTTCAAGCATCACGTAAAAACGACTGAAGCGAATGATATGAAATTGGGTGTCATGATAGGTAGTCACTCAACTTAAAACATAGGCGTCGAATTTTTAAAAAATCTTGATTGGATTTTGAGATTTTGCGAAAATCCTTTCAAACTGCGTAAATTTGTGTTTGCACATCACGTAATAACTGCAAAGGTGAAAAAATGATATTTGGTGACATGATAGGTGGTCACTCACCTTAAACTATAAGCATCTAATTAAAAAAAATCGATCAGATTTCGAGATTTTGTGAAAATCGTTTAAAACTGAGAGAATCTTTGTTCCCGCATTACGTAATAACAACTAAAGTGAATGATATGAAATTTGGTCACACGATAGATGGTTGCTCAACGAAAACTATAGGAGTCCAATTTTTTAAACATTTTTATTAGATTTTGAGATTTTGTGAAAATTCTCTCAAAATACGTTTATATTTCTTCAAACATCACTTAATAACGACTAATACGAATGATACGAAATTTAGTGATATGATAGGTAGTTGCTAATCTTAATTTATACGTGTTGAGAGAGAGAATTTTAAAAATATTTTGATTACAGTTTGAGATTTTGCGAAAATCGTTTCAAAATGCTGAAAATTTGTTCCAGCATCACGAAATAAAGACTGCAGGGAATGAAACGAATTTGGGTGACATGATAGGTTGTCACTCAACTTAAATTCTAGGCTTCCAATTTTTCAAAAATGTTGATTAAATTTTGAGATTTTGCGAAAATTATTTCAATATGCGTAAATATTCGTTCGCGCATCACATAATTACGACTAAAGCGAATGAAATGATATTACTTAGTTACTCTCTAACCTGTAATATTTTAACAATACATAAAAATCATAACTTCGCTTTCTTTACTTTGGCAACATACTACATCCATTCTGTGTACTCCTACAATGCTGACGAAAGTTCTTGCTTTTTGGAAATTTGCATTCACTAACTCGTCGAGGACGGGTACTTCAGCTAGTGAATGATAAAATCTGAATTGCACAGCAAATATCTTAAAACGCTATATCGAGACGTTTCACTTAACAAAACCGAGAAAAACAGAAAAAGCCATCGTAAATTATTGCGAGTTAAATAACCTACGCTTGATATTTCCTCATTTGTGAAAATTTATGTCAGGCTATTTCAGATTTTCGGATCTAGAACACTGATTTTGTTTTGCGCAAAATAAAAATATCTATTCCTTTATCCATTTATGGAAGGCGAAATCTCTCTTTTAATAGAAAAGTTCCGCTCTTAAGAATCATAGCTATATTGCTTTTCTTCTATATTCTGTATTCAGACAAAGACAACAATTCAGACTGAAGGCGATATGAAGATATTAAATTTATTTCCTTTTGTTATGAAATTTAGCTGCCGTTGAAAACAAGAACTGATCTTTAACTTATAATCCTTTTGCAGTGAGTTATACAAATTTGAATTTTTGACTCAAAAGTGGGTTTATTCTCATTTGTACAGGATGTTTCACGAAGAACCCGTAACTTTGAATAGGAATAACTCAAAAATGGGGATCGATAGAAGCATGAAACAAGTGGTATGTTAATTTAAAAATTCGTAAATTGATACATCGATGACGCTATAAGCGACAATACGGATACCAGAAAAAGAGCTCAGACACAGAGAACAGTTACATCAAAACCAATTTAATATGCTCATCTTCCACACTACACGTCAGGGGCGTAGCCAGGAAGACAATTCGTGCATTGAGGAAGAGGGTGAAGTTGAGAGACTATGGAAGTCGATTCATGTTTTTCGCCATTGTTTTCGAATAGTTTTACTCTGTCATCGAATTATTCATCCAGGAAGCCATAAACGTCTTATGTACGGTGTAGACAGTCCCCATCTTGCATAAACCATGACGTACCTCGGCGATCATCCAACAGCTGTTTAGTTTCGTCAAATGTTTCAAAAGCGCAAAATACCGTCATTCACCATTGTTTCTCGAAAGAAACAGGAAAGATAAATCATGCCAAAGGCATCGATTATAAAACACTTTCCAACACAATGTTTTTGAGCCAAATTTGGCGATATACTTTTCTTAAATCTTGGGAGATTTCGGAGATAAGATAATGTTGCACATAGAGATGCACAAGAGACAAGAAACAGGACTGTCTCGTCTCGTCTCTCGCAGAGAAACTGACTGCCTTATCTCGCGCGAGACGTCTCGCGAGTCTCGCAAAATTAAGGACTGTGATTTTGTTAGCATATTTTTAGTAACATTAATACTTTTCATTGATACTATTAAAAATTGAAAATTAGTATAAAAAATAACAATTAGTTACATATTACCACATTAGTACATATATTAGTTACCAAAATAACTCATATGTGCATTTGAAGTGATTAAAAATTCAGATTTAATCCGTATATGTAATGTGACATGACACCGAAAAAGTATTTGTTTTTATTTGTTTACTTGAGGAACAGCGTAAATGTAATATTGTGTGGCTGATGGAAGTTTCATTGGCTTTTGAAATTATATGAAGCTTTAAATTTTGTTAGAAATGATGCAGAACTCAGGACATGTTGCGCAAATAAAATTTTAATCTAATCAAGCGGCCCCAATGTGCGGAATAGTGAATTCATAAAAGTTTCAATTGGGGACGGGATGGTTATAGAAAAGCCTGCTTATCCCTCCCTCTCATTTTAGTGTATGATATATGGGTTTCATATATAATTGGTGACCAGGGTTTAAACTGTTCATTCACATCATCAGAAAGAAGAGACAACAGAGAAGACTTGTGACCAGGGTCGTTTCTCAACATGGATCTTTGAATGCTCCCCTGAGACCCAGCGTTGTATTAGCGAAATCGCTCCAGTAGATCAATCATTTATGTTCGCATAGCTTGGCTTAGGGTGAAAGAAATATTTTAAATAACTGATGAAACATTTTATTTATAAATATTAATTTATTTAAGAGAAAAATATGCAATATCCATAAGATTTAATTACATATACGTTTTCATCCATTTTGATGAAATGTAGTCAATATTATAACCAGACCGCGGATTTATGCAATCGCATATGCAACTGCATATTTCAGGTGTTTTTTGTGATTTTGCATAAAATGACATATTTTCTCTGTTAGATGCATATTTCAATCTCTTTAGCTTTGAATTTGTAAATCTTTTTTGCCTTCCATTCAACATTTTTTATCTTTAAGTCCCACTCTGAAAAATTTATACAATCTCAGGTTCCCAGCAAAATAGCCCAACATTTTCCGTTTTCATTCTCCTACTCGTTATGTTCACAGAACTATCGTGCATCTCTTTCAGGGGCTGAAGAAAGCTATGCATTTCCATACTGGTGTCAAGTAGTAAAGCCCACCTATCAATTTTCATCAATGCATTTGCAACAATTTAAATTCATACCCTATATATTAAAATTTCTGAAATGGCTGAAATGAAAGCAAGCATGCCAACCTTGATGAAGACGTGGATTTCGGATTATGGAGAAGACCAAACTACAGATGGCGAAATTGTTTCTGCACAATATGTGAGAAAAACATCCCGTGTAAAAGGCTTTTTAGATCGTTCAACACGTGCAAACCAGTACTCATTCAGCAAAGAAAAATCTCCAAGATCGTAAACCTTTGCAAGCTTTATTAACTATGCAATCTTCTTCGGTTCGAAAGGAGAAAAATGAGTTCTCTACTGACTTATAGAAAGCTCTAGTTAGCAGCAACATTCCATTTAAGAAATTAAATAATGAACATTTCAGATATTCTTTGAAGAAATATTGTACTAATCAGAATATTCCAGACTAATCAACAATCAGAAAAAATTATCTGGATTCTATTTATAAAGAAGTACTTGACAAAATTCGCCAAGATATTTGTGCAAGCTACATATGGATTAGCGCTGATGAAACGACAGATAAAAATGGACGTTATATTATAGCACATTAAGCTTGTCGAAAGCGAGATATTGTCCCATCGCGTCCACATCTTATTTCTTGCAAAGTACTGGGAAAAGTTAGCTTTTCTAGCAAAGCAAGATTTGTTAATGATTCATTGTAATTATTGTGATCTGAAAAAGACATGACTGATAACGTGTTAGTATTCATTACCGATGCAGCACCTTACATGATAAAAGTAGCATCAGCACTTGAAGTTTTTTTTCCAATTATGATACATATTACTTGTATAGCCCACGGGCCTCACAGAGTAGCAGAAAAAGTAAGACAAATATACCTACCTGTGAATAAACTGCTATCCTGCGTTAACCCTTTGAGGCGCAACCCTTTCCCAATGCTGAAAAAGGGCAGCGGTTGCCATCGCTCGACTTAACTACCAGCAAGATGGCGGACGATCAAAACGTTCATCGCGTGCCACAGCCAGCTATCGTCAAAAAAGGATCTCTAGATCTGTTGCACGCGATGAACGTTTCGATCGTCCGCCATCTTTCTGGTAGTTAAGTCGAGCGATGGCAACCGCTGCCCTTTTTTCAGCATTGGACAATCTATCCAGCTGTTCTCGCATTCTTCCATTTTCCAGCAGATGCCAGTGCTGTTAAAAATAATCGTGACAATTTTTGTTACGGGAACTGACGTGCTAAAAAGTAAAGGATTCTCGTGGAGCTATGTCACACTATTTTTATAGAAATCGAATCTATTCTTCGTGACTGGCAACAATCAAAAGAGTTTGGTGTTCCCAGAGCGGGAACACTGCGCGTTAAAGGATTAAGAAGTATTCTTAAAAGCTCCTTTGCGCACTAAAAAAAAAAAAAAAAAAAAAAAAAAAAACGGGAAATGTATTCTAACTTCCCACTTTCACCACAGCCTCTACTGACAAGATGGGGCACTTGGTTAAAGCCGCTGTATTTTATTCTGAAATTTTTGACTCCATAAAAGATGTAGTTAATGCTTTGGACAGCGCCGATTCTTCTTTCGTTTTCATTGCGAAAGAAATGCTTAGAGATACACTGCAAAAAATTTCAATCCCAAATTACGGTACATGTACTGGCAGCAGTGGGACCAGTACATGTACCGTAAATTTACTATACGGCTTATGTACCGTAAAATATTTTATAGTATGTATACCGTAAAAAAAGTTCATATACCATAAATTTCTTATATGGTATATATACCGTTAAAAAAGTGCATATACCATAAGTATCTTATATGGCATATATACCGTAAAAAAAGTAAATATACCATAAATATCTTATATGGTATATATACCGTAAAAAAAGTAAATATACCATAAATATCTTATATGGTATATATACCGTTAAAAAAGTGTACATACCATAAATATCTTATATGGTATATATACCGTAAAAAAAGTACACATACCATAAATTTCTTATACGGTATATATACCGTAAAAAAGTGCCTATACCATGAAAAAATACGTATGCTGTAAATTTCTTATATATACCGTAGAAAAATACGTATGCTGTAAATTTCTTATATGTTATATATACCATAAAAAAAGCACATATACCATAAATTTCTTATATGGAAAATAAAGGTAAATGTGCCATAATCAATTTTTAAAGCGGTACATCTGCTTCAAACGAAATGTTTTGTACATATACTGTACATAATTTTTAATCAGTACATGCATGTACTGATTAAAAATTATGTACAGTATATGTACTAAACATTTCGTTTGAAGCAGATGTACCGCTTTAAAAATTGATTATGGCACATTTACCTTTATTTTCCATATAAGAAATTTATGGTATATGTGCTTTTTTTACGGTATATATAACATATAAGAAATTTACAGCATAGGTATTTTTTTCCAGTATATGTAACACTGTAAAAATAATTTATTGTATTTGTTCTGTAATGAACTTTTAACCAGTAGATATACTAGAAATTAAATTTATAGTACACATACTGTAAATAACTTAATTAGTATATGTATTGCAAAATAACTGCATACTATTTGTGTCAATTTTAACCAGTACATATTCTGCAAATTTATAATATGGTAATATGGTATGTACCATGGTAATATGGTATGTACATGCATTATTAAGACTGTACCTTCTATAAAGTTATAGTGATCACAAAACTTTAACAGCTTTTGAAACAAACCAACGATGTTCAACACTTAAAAACAAAGTAGCACTATTTTCCCCACAAACTGTACTATACTGTAATAATAAGAACAAATTGTATATATCTTGCAGTTTTCAGAAAAATTATAAAGCACAGATATGGCAATTCAAAATGATACAAGAGTTTTTCACCCTTTCGGTAATAATTTGCTTGAGTGCAGTTTTACAATTTTTTCATGCGTGTTTCATAACTATCAACCCTTTAGCGATTATATTAGTGCTACTTATAAGGCATTAATTTTTTTTTCAAATCTTGAGCTTAAATTCTTTTAAAAGGTGCACAATTTCTGAAATAAACACCCTTAATTTTTAAACCGGTACATATTCTACAATTCTGTTTTGACCGAGTACACAGGCTGTGATAAAATTCACTGCATATAATTAATGTTTAATCTTTATGCAGTGTTTGTCAAATTTAAAGCAATTTGTAAAAATTTTCAAGAAAAAATTTACCTTATTTCAATTTTTTTTTTTGCCTTCTCACAAAAAATAAGATGCATAATTTAACCAATGCTATTATTTTAAGATTCTTTTTAAAATAAAAAGAAGACAATTTCATATTAATTTACCATAAAATGAAATTCTAAAATAATGTAGGTTGCTTAAAACATTTAAATCCACCTCTAGTAATGCATACTTAAATTCACTTTTATTTATTTATTTGTAGCAGGAAAATACCTTGAATGGTCATAATATACCAAAACTTACAAACTGTTGTAAATCATTCTATACACTTAAGAAATTTATTGTTAAATAATAAACAGATTCTTCAGAGAAAAAAAAACTTATTTTATTTTACAAATTACAATATACTAAAAGAATTATGAAAAATACACAGAAAAAAAATATGAAAAAAAAATTTAAACAGTCTCATCTTCAAAAAACACACAATTTTGAAATTTTTTCGTAAATTGGAGAATTTTAGGGTTAATAGATAAATATTTTCTCCCCTTTTCCTTCTTCACTTTTGACCCGGAACTTGGGTTTATCCCAAATAAGACCCTAAAAAAGAAAATACAATAATCATAAATGTAAGTTATCAACCAGTGTCAAATGTCACGAATAAAATTATATTTAGCAGAATTTTCTAAATAATGAACATGTGCACATTAAATATTGGTTTTGAAATCTCTCAGCAGGTTGTTAAAAATAAGTTTAAAAATTTGCAAATTACGTTAAATGCAAAATAGATACACAAATATATTGTAAAGGTTGCTCTTAATTGGTCTGCAGGACTTTTTCCTTAGTCTCAGAACTTTTTCCCCAAAGACTGACTATCTATCCAGCAATCTATCCAGCTGTTCTCGCATTCTTCCATTTTCCAGCAGATGCCAGTGCTGTTAAAAATAATCGTGACAATTTTTGTTACGGGAACTGACGTGCTAAAAAGTAAAGGATTCTCGTGGTGCTATATCACACTATTTTTATAGAAATCGAATCTATTCTTCGTGACTGGCAACAGTCAAAAGAGTTTGGTGTTCCCAGAGCGGGAACACTGCACGTTAAAGGATTAAGAAGTATTCTTAAAAGCTCCTTTGCGCACTAAAAAAAAAAAAAAAAAAACGGTAAATGTATTCCAACCTCCCACTTTCACCACAGCCTCTATTGACAAGATGGGGGCACTTGGTTAAATGCCGCTGTATTTTATTCTGAAAATTTTGACTCCATAAAAGATGTAGTTAATGCTTTGGACAGCGCCGATTCTTCTTTCGTTTTCATTGCGAAAGAAATGCTTAGAGATATGTCCATTCGAAATTAAAATGTCAAAATATGCTGCTGAGAGATGCAATAAGTCAAGTTGTAAAACTACAGGAATGCGTTGGTAAGATTCCAGAGTCAATGGGACAAGAAATCAGTGAGAAAGTGAATTTTATTTTGAATAAAAAATCAGGATTTTTGGCAGTGAATAAAACAAATAATTTTATTAATGGTGAGGGGTATGAATTACAGGAAGAAGTAAAACCATCCAAAGGGAAATATTATAAGTACTGTCCAGTGACATCCGTTGATGTTGAAAGAACGTTTTCAACATATAAAATAGTTTTAGATGACAAAAGACAAAATCTTGCTATTGAAAATTTAGAAAAACACTTTTGTGTAGTGTAACAAAAATTACTGAAAGCAATTTTAATTCATATTTCATATCACTAAGACTGTGAATAAAAATTGATTCTGCTTTAACACATAAACAGCCTTCGTTACTTCTTATTCTGACTTTCATCATGTTTTCAACTTTCAAAGAGAGAAAAAAATGCGTCATAATTGCAAGGTAAGACATAGAAAATACTTTTAGAAGTAAATACGTTTTTATTTTCTGTTATTATGTGAATATTTTTTTCAGTTATTTGGTGCTTATTTTTAGAAATTTAGTGCATACTTTTAGATTTTTAGTGCATATTTTAAGATTTTTTTATGCATATTTGCATACATATTTTGTCATTCTTTAAGTGTATATAATCTGCGATCTAATTATAAGTAAACAAAAAAATCACAAGTAGTTTAGAATCAGAGCATAAAATATGAAAGCAAACATACTTGCATCAACTATTTAAAAAAATGTAATAATTATAGCCGACATTTTAAATAAGTTTGAAATTTTTTCCATGAAAAAATAATGACAGCATACTTGAATAATTTATTCATAACTCTGGATTATGCATAAATATGAATTAGACGTAAAAACTCGCGTGCAATTCAAACCTCATTTTTAAGCTATTTAAATATTTACAAAAAACAAAAATTATCAGAACTATGAAACCGAATACCTATGTTGACATCAGGGATCAATTAGGGAGGGGGGGGAGGAGGCTAATTAAAAGAATAATCTAAAAAAAGTTATCTAACGATATGATTGAATTCCATTGGTTTTTATTTACAAGCAACAATTACTCTGCGCAAATGAATGAACGAATGGTTTCTTTAAAAATATCAATCTGTAATTATCTTATAAATAAAAATGAAATTCTGGTTGTTTGTTTGTTTGTTTGTTTTTGGATTTGATTCGTATACAAATCCACAAAAATGGACCTATCGGTCTGAAATTTAGCACAGATATGTAAAATAATATAGAATAAATCGTAGTCCACATTAAAACTTTGAAAGTCCACCCGTTCCCGGAATTTAAGAGATTTTTTATGCTCTCCAAGCAAAAAGCTTTCCGTAATTGTAACCCCTGTAGTGAAAAAAGTGTGAAATAAGGATCGTGGTTGCCATGTATGGCGATTTTGCCGAATAAAATGTTTTAAATTCTCAAAGTAAAAATAAAAGAATAATAATGATTTTTTTTTTGTTAGTTTATATTCGTAAGGTTATTTTTTTTTAATTATAATATCGTGTGCATGGGAAATCAGAGCAGGAATGAAATGTTTTATACGCAAAACAATAAGAATTGAAGATTTCCGAGGCTAATGTGTAGATTTTTTTAGTTTGGCGAAAAAATAAAATGGCTGAAATAGTGATTTTGAGTAAGTGAGTTCTAGCGGTTTGCACAGTTTTTGGCTTGGCGCAATTTATTGAGAGCTTAAGAAAATAGATTTTTGAAAACAAGTGCAAAGGTTTTATTAGAATACAGCGTTAAATTTTAATGATCCGTGAAGAAATAATGCAGTTATTAAGGGATTTCAAGCGATCTAACATCAGAATTCTCGCCAATTGAGTACATTGATTTAAGTTGGGGGAATTCCGCCAAATTTCAGAAAATTGAAATCTTCTCATTTAGTACATCGGAGTAACGATGAATAAAACACGTTATAGTTGATAATTTTAAAAAATTCGGCTGTATTAAGGGATTCCACTTTTCAAATAAATGCGTGCTTTACACTTTGGCGGTCGAACCATTTCCCATATTGATTGCTGCTAAGTCAATGCTTCGAATGATTCCCTGAAAAAACTCTTGCAAAATGGCGTATGTTGGCACTTTGGCGAGGCTTAGATTTGAAACTGGATTTTATTTGAGACTGGTATATATAATAACACTGGTTATAGATAAAAATGAATGTTGGTATGTGTTTATGAGGTTGAAAAACTCCAGCACTGTTGAGCACCGTTAAATTTGGTTAACCTAAATCTTTTATGATGGAGAAGGTTTTTATGCTATCCGTTTTCCTTAACTTGCCACTTGGTGCCGCAGCACAACGTCGAATTCTATTCCGTTTAGCCGTTTGCTATGAGAATATCGTCCAACCGATTTCGATTAAACTTGGTATACGCGAATCATGTAGAACGGCAGTTTCTACGAGTGACGCAGCCAGCCCAACCAACCAACCGTAAAACTTCGCGGCACTTATATATTACAGCTAACTTTTCTATTTTCAAAAGTTCTCTTCTGGATCTCGGAATCCGCTCTAACGATTTTTTTACAATTAATATATGATTTTAATCGGTGCCAAATTCGATGAGTGACGTCGCCGGTTAAGCTAGGAAAACTCGTTTTTTTATTTAATCCAGTTCAAAGAGGGAACTATTTAACCCGCGTAAGGAAATACGGAAAATGATCTTGTTTCAACGGCGGTAAACAAGGCAGGGAGTAGGAATACAGTGCTGTAAATCCGTGACAAGATTTGTACAAGTTACTTTATATCCTAAACCACTTTGGTCGCAGACGACAGCTGGTGCGATGCGCTCCGATTTCTGACCAGAAAACTTAGGTTGTGTACTCGATGTAGCACTTTTGCAAGATGAGCTTTGTGTTACTGCCGTTTTTGTTTTATTTCATTTTAAAAAATAATAACAGATTATTATATACTTTACTTATTTTTTCTGTAATTTATTTTGCTATAATTAATAATTAAAAATAGTTAAGACTTCGAATTAAAAAAATAATTAATAAATATTTTTTGTTAAAACTCCTTCCTAAATTTTTCTTTAAGTATTTCGTTTCCCTAGTATTTTGATAGCTATTTATAATTAAATTAAGTCTTTATTTTTCTAATATTATTAATTCTATTTGGAAAATTCAATATGTAATAAATATTTCAATGAATTTTTTTTTCTCTTCAGAAAGCTCACATAATTAATTAATAATAATTATTTAGTATTCAAAGGAAAATAAATAGTAGTTTTATATACTAACTAGTTTTAATAATAACTGTTTTACTCTTCATGTATATATAAAATTTATTGAAATTATCGAATTATAATTTTAAAACCAATATTTTTTCCAAATCTTAGGTTTTTCTCCCTTTTATTTTGTATTCCATTAAATGCCAGATTTAAAATTTTGTTCAATACTTTTCAGATAGAAATTTGATTAACTAATCTAAATTTATACATCCGCAATATTTTGTATTAGACATTTGAAGGCCGGAGATGGCATCTAAAACAAGATGTTGTGTCCACCCGAGCTGAGTTGATAAGATACTGAAGATGGTAGATAACTGAAGTATAAATGTCCAGGGTTCTGGTCTACCGGATGGCTGATAATCTAAAAATTCGGAGTTTTGGACGGTTTTTCTCACGATGTAACGTAAATACGCTTCAGAAGCACTAAGAAAGTCAACCGCGCAAGACCCTTATTCTTAAACTGGTAGTTCATCTAAACGTTCGCTAAAAAAATGAAATTATCAACTGATAAAAAACAAACAAACATAGTATGAAGTTAGTTTTCTAAAAAGCGACATAAAACCAATTATAAACAATATTTTTTTGAGTAATTTTCTATTTTATTAATGATTATAGTTATTAATTAATTTAATCAACAATTTTGAGATGTATCATTAACTTAGTTAAAAACTTAGTGTATCATAATATAGTTAAAAATTTAACTTAGAGATAGCTTTAAACTGAAAGCAAACATTGCATTAATAGATTGCATTGCATTAAAATAATAGAATGAGTAACTAGATTATCATCAATTAAGAACGAGATTATTAAATTAATAATTTTAACGAAACTTAACTTATCGTTAAACTGAATGCAAATTAATGAATCACAATGCATTAAAACAATAGAACCAATAGTTATATATTGTTGTTGGTATTCTAGAATTACGGCCGATTATAGCTACACGTAGGCTCTAAGCCGAGACGTGGTGTACTCTCCGTGGGGTTTTTCTAAGGGGACCTAACCCATATTTACGCTGTTTTGGAGGAAACCACGGAAAACTCCGAACGATTAGGTCGGCGAACGCAACCTGGTTTCGAACCAGACACCTTCCGTCTCCCAGTTCAGAGCGCTATGCGCTCGGCCACTGATGGGGCCCAATAGTTATATAATTATAGTAAAAGAGTTTAACTTACGTTTAGCATTAAACTGAATGCAAATTTATGAAATAAAATCAAAGATGGTGGCAGGGATACTAATCTGTACTCGACCCAAATTATAAATAGAAAATTACTCAAAAAATTATTGATTATAATCAGTGTTATGTCTCTTATTATAAAATTCTAACAAAAATATGTCAATTTTCTGTTACATGTTACAAAAGAACTTGCTGTGACTTTTTTAATCAAATACTCTGATACTGCATGAAAACAGGTTTGTATATTTATTTACATAACTTAGTGTCAAGCAAACTTCCGAAATTCGCCCTTGAAACTAATTTATTATCTTATGACCATACCCTTAAAAAGTAATGATATCCACATGCAAAAACCCTTAACTGGTTAAAAATTTGTGACGCAGCATTTTACTTTATAGCTCTATGAATTTTAAATATGGGTCTTAAAAATAATGATATCAAATTTTGAGTGACGCCCTGCTGGGAATTTTAAAGATTTGTTTTTAAATTCCATTACAGTTACTTTCGTTTTATTTTCTAAAGAAGATTTACGCATTTAAGCAATGCTTTTAATTATGAAATACACTGTCAAATATATCACACTTTCACTGAGTCTATATAGTGTATTTAAATGAATTTATTTCAATAATTTAATTTATCTTTTGCGTCACGCTATCCAAAAGGGCAAGTAAAATTTACGTAAATATTTAGTTAGTGTCATAGTAACCAAACTAAGTGCAATGTATATGAAAATTTTGTTCAAGTTCCTATACCGACCAGAACCAATTTCTCGTCGATTGGTTGCTAGTGGCGTAAAGGCGTAACGCCTTTTTCAATAAGGTACACGGTTCTGTACGTAGAAAAATATAAATTTCGCATAAATCGGTGTATATTTACGGCAGTTAGAACACAAGACGGGTGGACAGAAAGCTTTCAAAATTTGCTCTGACTCTTCATCTCTTAATAATGAGATGAATTACGTAAAATCTATCCCCTCTATTCTAAAATCCCCTCTATTATTGATACAGCTCCTTCTAAATATAATAAACCTAATACTTCTACTACTACTGTTAGTTTTCATAGTGAATTAATTGTACCTTTCTCCGTTAGACACTAAGCACGAGCTTTTCAAATCTTCTGTTGCCTCCCTTTGTTGGAATTCTAATCATCGTTTTCAGTTTTCTAAGGCTAAGATATTGTGCACTCCTCTGTCTTTGTATTATCTTGATTTTTTGGAAGGTTTTCCATTACCCAGCACTTGGAACGTCTTGTGAACGATGGTTCTCCCGTTACTTTCGTTCATTCCGCTTGGAAGCAGCTGTTGTAAAGTTCTATTCACTTTCCCCTTTCTCTTCTGTTACCATTTTTTTTTCTTCCTCTTTTGTCCCCCTTCCTAATCTATTTTGTTTGTCCTTTTTTATTTTGTTTTGGTTTTTATGTGTCTGTTTCTGTCTTTCCTTTATGTTTAATATTATTTTATTCCTTTTAATTATATTAAATAAATTATCTATTGTGCTGTCCTATATGTTGTTTTTATATAAAAAAATCGAATGTGCTGTTCTGTATGTTGTTTTTATTTTTTAATGTGTTTCTATGTTCTTTTGTTTTTTGTTCTGTTTCCTTTTGTTTTTCTTTTTTGTGTATGTTTGTGTGTGTGTTTTTGCTTTTTATTCTTCTTATTATTTATTTATGTATTTTTTGTCCCTATTTTCTTTTCGTTTTATCCTTCCCTTTTTTCCCTTCTCCGTGGTTTTGTTCGCCTTTTCTTGTTTCCTTGTGGCAGCATGTTTGTTGGTTTATCTTTTTCAATTCCCTCTGCTTCGTGAGACGAAGGGCTTTGTCTCATGAAGACCGAAAGAATTTTTTGGTCGAAACAATCGTAACGTATTATTAGTAATATTTTATGTGTGTTTTTTCACAATTTTTTTTATTTTTTTTATTGTTTATCACCAGTATTTTGAGTGTTTTTTACATGTTATAGTTTTCATTAACAAATATTTCCCAAACACATTTTAAATGTAGATATTTTAAGTAGACTTAACTTTATGATTTTCTACAAGTTTCAATTGATTTTTAAATGAATTTAAATAGCTAAATTCAATTAAAAAGTATACAAAATAAAGGTTTATTTTTAATGATTAGGTATTGGAGATTTTAATAAAGAAATGCTCAGTAAAAGATAGTCATTTGCAAAAAGGATGAAGATTGAAATTTCTCTCTGCCTCTGTAAATAAATTTTGAAGACAGAATAATCGGAGATTTTTTCTAATTATCGGATTTCCGTAGTAAATTAAAAATATCAGAGAAACTTCATCTGGAGAGCGTGTAAAATTACATTATTTCTGGGATTACCATGAGAAAAATCGCATATACTGAATGCACATATCTTTCAAATGGTACTGCACAGTGCTTATAATTAAAAACAGCAGTCTAAAGCTGAAAAGGAGAGAAGATAGCCTCCAAATTTGCACATGGACACTACATGAGATATGCTTAAGGTTTTTTTTTTTTTTTTTAGTTCAGAAAATGTTCTCTGAAAGGCACTTTGCAACATGAAATCAACTATAAATATTAGCCTAACTAGTTATAAATGTGCTCAAAAACTACTGAACAAAAGTTGAAATTGTGTGTTTATTTTGAATGACCCCTTTCCAGTGTTAAATTTGCTATTTTTTCAGTTAAAAAATATATCCATCTGTTTTATTTATCGCTTATCAAGAATTTTCAAATATAATTTTCCATCCTGTCCCCTGTATATTATAGATAGAACTTTAGTAGTATATAGCCGGATATCTGGTAGTTATGATATCCGACGGTATTTCGGATATTGAAAAATCAGCCGGATAGGCCGGATACTGGATATTTGCCGGATATCCGTTACATCCCTCTTAAAAAGGTGCAATGACGCCTTTGCAAGAGACTGCAGCCCAAACAGTGAGTTTTGGGAAATGGAGCGGTCATGTGTGTGACAGATGAGGATTTTCTTAGATCGTTTTTAGCATCATCTATCGGCACAGTTTGCAACTAAAATTTTGGTGCTTCTGTATCTAATTCTTAGGGGTTTTTTGATAAACATACCACTGGTTTCATGCTTCTAATAATAATCGTTTCTGGGTTATTTATTTTCAGAAGTTAGGGGTTACTTCGTGAAACAATCTGAAATGTACTTCCGTTCCCATTATGAGATACAGCTGTCGTTGGAAACAAAAACTGAGCCTTAAATTTTAGCAGTTTTGCAATAAGTTAGACACATTTGAATTCTTCGACTTAAAAGTGATCTTATTCACAGTTGTACAAGTAGAACTTGGCTAATTAATCAAATATGCACTTTATATCTATTAATACTTATTATTTCTTTGGTCTCTTTTTGTGTAAATGCTAATTTAAAAATACGTTTCGAATAAATATAAAATCGAATATGTTCTTTCAGTTTTCATTACTACAGTCATGTGTCGCTCATATGATTATTGAACTTCCTGACTTCAAAATCGCTATCATTACATTTTAACCAGAGATAGGATGCATGTTCTTCAAAATACAAGCTAACTGTAGGATGGATAGTGATTAGTACAGACCGATTTACTCACTTGTATACCATTTACTGATTTGTCTTTATGTGCGGAAGAAGGCGGGTTTTATAATTTGCTAGAGCTCGACAAGGAAATAGACTTTTTTGTACACAAAATAGTATTCTAATGACTAGTAGAAACAGCAATATGATTTTTTGAGATGGCAATTTATATACGATACGAACTATTTGTAGAAATTGGGTATTTGCTTTTGCCTGTTAATCTTTATTTTCTTAATTACCTCAAACTGTAATTGGTAATTTGCGTCTGAATGTTGGTGTAAAGTTTGTGAAATTATTGTGGAGACGTCTTATGGGGATGGGGGGTAAACATACATTTTCGGTTGACCTCAAGTCACATGGTACCTTGTATATATATGCATCACATATTAATATTTAAGGATAGATATCATCTACAGTGCTAAAGCTCTCAAATTAATTCCGATTACTTTCACACTGGATGCCGACGTCTCTGCTAGGGGCTTGAAATATTGCCAGTACCACACATAATAATAAGAATAATAAAAAAATATATTTTCGAGTAAGGTTTTTTCCCCCAGGTTTAGTATTTTTATTTTCCGAGTGTAAGAAGTCTAGAAATGTCTTCAAATTTTTTTGCATTGGTGAATTTAACAACTTAAATGAAAACAAATCATTCTGCCACTACAGTAACTGTACGTAATTTTAATTTTAAAAACAGAATTTGAAATATCCATCTCATTTTAAATGAAGACAGATTAAATGTAATTAGCGTAGTTTTTATTTATTTAAATAAGAACTATTTTCAAGACAGAAAATTGCTTTCTAAATGCGCAGATCATAAAAATCCCAAGTAGAATTACCACCCAAATCCCTCTAATATCCAATTATTTATTACCTTTTCATTTATTTTATTTTATTTTTCCTTTTTTTTTTCTTACCATCATGATACCTACTCTTGTATTTTGATTTATGATTGCAACAACGAAATACAGCGACAATAAGATCACATTTTTTAACTGGGCCATTGAAACATTTTTTACTCAAATATTGCTTAAATATTACCGTTCTATTTAAAATGCTACAGGTCGACACGCTGTCGATTCCCATACTTGCTGTTGCTAAGTTTCAAAAAGCTATGCAATAAGGATACTGAATCCGCAGTTCCAAAATGCATTTTTAAAAATAACGATAAAATATGAGGGATTCAACAAACATCCGGAAAGGCCATGCGAATGCCTGAATGGGCAAACCCAGAAGGAATCGGCGGCTCCCGTAAATTCTTATGAGTTAAACAGCCCCGCTTGATATTTCCTCATTTATGAAAGTTTATGTCAAGCCATTTGAGTTTGCAGGAGAGGAAGCGTTATTTCTTTTGTTTTCCCTTCAGATAAAATAAAAGTACATCTTACCTTCAGCCGATGGTGTAAGGAGTAATCTTTCTTGCAATGGAAAAATTGTCTTCTTATAAATCATAGATTTATGGCTTTTTTTACAATGTTCAACTGATGGAATGGAAAAGAATTGCAGAAAAAAAATAATAAAATATAAAGTTTATTTTTTGCTTTGATGCACTTTTGAAGAATTCAAACATGTTTTACGAGGAGAAATGGCTGCATGAAGTTATGAAGAAATTTCAGCGGTTTATTTATTATCGTATAGCCGTAAATTAATACTCTTCCGTCTGCATTTAAAAACCCTTAATGTTTAGATTTTTATATTAAGTCTATAATGACCAGTAGCATATCCAAGAGAGGGGGAGGGTTTAGAGGTTTAAACCCCTCCCCTCGACATTAAGTGTGATGAGGAAAATTAGGCTGTTCATTACACTTTTTCTCACATATGGGGGGGGTGTATAACAAAATAGAATTTTTGCTCTAAGAAGCTGTTTAAAATTACAACAAACTTTTTTTTTGATAATCTATCATGATAAAAATGTACCAATTAAAAATAGTTTTGTTTAGAAAAGTAATTTGTTATGGAAAGCGTGAACTTGGGTGATTGAACAACGCTTACTCACGAGTGTGCGTGTATATTATGTACAGCTGCTGGGAAAAAAAGGCCCACTTGTACTTTATTCAACGGTCGTTCGTCGTACAGAAAAGTTACAGATTCCAATCGTTTACAATTGACGTACACTTTAATTTGCTATGCATAAAAATTGCGTAAGGGGGCGTCTCCATATTAAAATTTGCATCAACTTTTTCTTTTCCAGTAGCAAACCCCTAGATTTCACTTCATATTTCAAATATTTAGCTCATTTTAACCCCGGATACCAATTTTCAATAAATTTGAACTGAAAATGAGTGAGCACCCGAAATCCCCCTCCCCCTATGTTAAAATATTTTTTCATACTTTAATTCATATCTCTATTGATAAGAAGCTGACTTTTATTCGTACTATTATAACTAAACGACCCAAACATAATTTACTATTATTATAATTTTTAATAAAATATTAATATGAATCATTAATTATTAAATTAATATTTAAAAAATTATTAATGTCAACCTAGCCAAATTTTGATGGAAATATATGCAAAAAGTGATTTTACATGGCTGTGCAAATTTTCAGATTTTTACGTTCAGTAGTTTAATTTATATTAAATAAAATGTGTTATTTTCATGAGTTAAGGGACCATATATAAATTTATTAAGTGATAATTTTTTGAAAATTGCATAAAATAAACATAAATTAGATTTTCTTTGTGCAAAAACAGTAAAAGATGGCGGTATTAAACAAATATCAAATTTTGAAGCAAATAAATTAGAGGTTTTTACATTTTGATGGTGATTCTATAAAGCGTCTATTGTTGCATCCGCTACCATATCCCACCAAATAAAATTTTTCCATGTATAGAATTAGATACAGTAGATGTATGTCTTCCAATACAACGTCCTATTTATGAAAAACTTACATCCTCAGCATTCCAGGCATGAATTCGACCTTTTTTAATATTGGAAACATCAGGACTTTGAGCTTCCCCATACTCAAACATTCAAAATCACGTTTTTCTGTCTAAATTTTCATCTGACTATAAATTAAACTACCGCCAAAAGTCTTATAAGACTATTGTACATTGCAGACAATAATATTAAATGAAGAATTTGAAATAACAAACACGGTGATAATATTGGGTCGGCAAAAAAGTAATTGCGTTTTTTACATGAAATTCAAACAAATAAATTTTCAAGCATGAAACCATTCTTCATGTTCGGACGTAGCTGAGTAATATTCAGGATTGTAGTCAGAAGAGCAGAGAACGGCCTCTCACTCTTAGCAACATGTCACCTGTCTAAGAGAACCTTCTAGAGAAATACTCTATAACAATTTCAAAATCAGAAAGATTTAAAAATCGTGAGCAGTCGTTTGGTATTTTTCCTTTAAATTATGTGTTCGAACCAAGGAAGTTATGGAATCACGGGTCATTTGAACCACTGACTAAATATTCTAAATTCTACACCTGATATTAGTACAAAAAACTTTAAGACTAGAAACAGTATTTTCCGTGAAAACAGAATTTATTTCTTTTAACTCTCGCGAGCGAAATGAATGAAAGGCGAAAAGTTCGGAACCTACAAATAGCGTTTCTCAATTTGCAGAAAGTCCCTTAAAATCTCGCAAAAGTCCAGAAATTATCGAAGGAATTTGGTGAAAGCAATATGTCCAGAAATTATCGAAGGAATTTGGTGAAAATTAACATTTAGGGTAATTGGAAGGTTTTCTTTCGTTTAATAAAGTCAAAGTATGTTGTCATTGAAAAAAGCGAAGTTGATGCAGAATTAACTATGAAGACGGCCCCTATGCAAATTAAATTACTAGAAAATTTAAGCATACGCTATTTGCAAGCGAATGGTATATATAACTTTGCAGTCCGACTAATAATGGCCAAATAAAGAGCAAGTGGGCCTTTTTTTCCGCAGCTGTACATATATATGTGTGTGTGTATATAAGTAATCGGAAACCCCCCCTTGAAAAAATTCTGGTTACGCCACTGCTAATGACAAATGCAAAAGACTCATTTTTAAATCATTTCGAAAGAAAAATACAGATACTTTAAAATGTTCAACGTTATCCGCTAAAAAATCTGTCATCAGGGCTAAATTTGCATGGGAGCTCACCGGAGCTCAGCTATTGTGCTTCTTTTTTCTGATTTGAAGTCTTACATATACGGTAAAACTATCGAAGCTCATGATATTGCGCTCCGCAGCCCACCACCAGTACAATAACTCAAAAATTTTCCCCGTTTCACACATCATACACAAACAGATTTTGGTGAACAGACCAAGCTACCGAGACTACCAGATTTTGGGTCTTTTACCATAAATTGTTTATATTTCTTCATTCTAATTTCAGACTACTTCATTTCATTTCACTGTTCTGTGAAATAATAAAAAATATGTCAATAAGGGGGAAATCTCTGAATTGTCATTATTTTAAATTGAATGTGCTACCGACCCCACATATTGCAAAAATTGAAGGGGTTTGCAGCATACCACTGAGCATGAACATGGGCTGCAGAGAATATTAGGGCTCCGGCACTTTTTTTTCTTTGATAGAAATTAAGACCTAATTGTGCATGCATCAAAAAACATTGAGCAATTCCAGTCAGTCATCACCACATGGACTTCGTGATAGCTAGAATATTCGAGCATAAAATGAAATTATATATCTCCGAAGAAGTCTTTAATACTTACCGAGCATCTTTAAATGTAACTCTTTCGCTAAATTCTTCCCTGTTTGACCAATAAAATAATTATTTTCAATTTCCCGGAAGCTGGAAGGCTTCGAAATAACTCGAAGCGTAAAATTACGTTTGTACCTACCTAGCTTTCCTGCAGAGAGAACACGTTCTTAGAACAAAGAAATCGCCAAACTTTTTCATACTTCTTCTATTTTTTTTTTCTTTTTTCTTTCTTTTGATACATCATTAACTGCATAAAGTCTAACAAAATAAAAATCTTTCTTTGTTTCGATCAGTATTTTTATTTGGAAGCTCTCCAGTATTGATCACGGCTTTAACCAATAATGCTAAAAACGGAACGGTGATCCGCTCGTGACATCATGTACACACACACACACACACACATATATATATATATATATATATATATATATATAAATAATCAAATATTTCTCAGATCCAGTTTCTTCCCCTACAGTTTCACATAAAGTTAAGTAAAAGGATTGCATAGAATTCTTTTTTTTTTTCTCTGTCTCTCTAAAAAGGGATGAAGAATATCGATTACTTGATGCGTAAACTCAAAATATAAATTGTCATCAAATTTTAATGCAGACATAATGCGTTTTGCATAAAAGCTTTTTTCAAAAAGCGTCGAAGCGTACGAAATTAATTACGCTACCGACTTTGATACATGAATAAAATTTATGTTCTTGTTATTTGTCAACTGTGTTAAAATTAAATGTTGCCAAAACTGGAATAGAAATTTTAGCTGTTATAGAAGAAGGTAATTATTTGAAGACAGTTTTTTAAAGGGTATGCATAACTAAATTTTACAGTTGTATTGATTTTAATAACGAGTTTGTGAAACGTTTTCATTTTTAATTTAGTGTGTGTTCATAGAGTCATATGTTTAAATTTATTAAAAGCTATGAGAATAGAGTATGGCCTTATACGAAATTAAATTGTTACATATCTTGTGTACCAGCACTGGCCAACCTATTGCCTGTCCTCTGTCAATTTTTTTATGAAGAAGTTTAGATGCGCCAAACAATTCCAGCACCATTTTGCTTTCATGGACAGAATAGGAAAATATAAATACCAGTAGGCTCTAGTACAAGGGAGGAAAAGTAATAACGTGTGAACGTGAGATAGAAAGTGTTGAAGTGAATTGTAGAATTATTTTTTCGGGTATTTATAGGAGATCAGATATTGTTCTTCTTCTGGTGACAGAGCATTGTGGAGTGTACAAATGCTTCTTTTTATCGTGGTATGATAAATTATAAGGTATTAAAATATTTCCGGGCACGAAATTATTTAGAAAGTCTTCAATCTGTCTTCTCAGAACAATAAGTAGGCACAAGGATAAGGTCCGCTACATGAAATTCTCCAATGCCCCAAGTTTGGAGGTTGCGGCACGATTTTTCAAACTCTGGTGTATAGAGTCCCATTATTCAAGATTTTTGCTTTATATAAGCTTAATATAAATACATATTGCACAATTTTGACATTAAAGTTAAGTGTTACCAAAACTGGATTAGAAAATGTAGCTGTAAGAGAAGTAGGTAATTAATTGAAAACAACTTTTTAAGGAATATCTATAAATCAATTTAGCCGTCCAGGTGGTGTAGGGGCTTAGAAACCATTCTATCACCCCTTGGGTCCGGGTTCAAATCCCAGCTTGTGCATGGATCTTAACTTGTCCGTCCCTTCACAGTTGGTAAAGCTGGTCTCCCACTGGATGCCCCCATAATAAAATGGCCACAATACTTTCCGGGAGTTGTAGTGGACAGTGCCTAATCCGCAAGTACCCGCCCGTTGAATATATGTATATATATATAGATTTTAAGAAACTAAATGAAATTTCGACTTTTTTCCGAACCTTGAAACAATTCTATTTTTCTTAGAATGAAACTATCCCACTGCAGGATAATTTCATTCTGGGATCCCCCACATTATTTCCATGTGGCTACTGTTATTTTGCTCCATTTTTAATATATTATTATCTGAAAAAAAAAACAGTTTCTCCGTTTTTATACAATTTCAATCTATTTTGAATATTTTTTATACTCAAGAATTACTTATTCGTGTACGAGTGTATGATCAAAGAACTATCGGCAAAAAAATCACCTTCCCTCAAACAATTGAATTTCATTACGCGTTAAAAAATATCTAAATTATCTTTATATTCTTTTCGGTGATTTGGTCATTTATTCATCGGTTAAATTTTATTTAGATGCTTTTGTAGAGAAGGAGGATAATTATTTTTCCGATGTTAACTGCTGTCTCTGACAGAGGTACGAAGTTTACATTGAAAAAGTACAGAGCATTAGGTTTGACTGTTTCTACATGAATTTGTAGTATTATTAATTAAAATAATTAATATTTTTCCGTCAGATTTTATGCATACATATTTTTATGCTGGAGGTGGTTCCTTTTGAACTTCCAATCCCATATTTAGACATTTTCAATTTTATTTAAGAACTTATAAAATTGCACACACAAAAACACTGTAAGTCCTACACCCACCAAAATCTATTCAATATGTAAAACAGTGACCCATAATATCTGTACCTAATTTGAGCTCAATCGAATGTACGATATAGACAGTTGCGCATTTTAAATAACTTGAGTCTGTAGGCCGTTATTTATAAGAATTCTTCTTTATATAGCCTAGTAAAAACTAAAAAACTCTACAAATACCAAAATCTATACATTATAAAAGACAGTAACTTATAACATGCGTAGCAAATTTCAGCTGAATCAAATGCACCATATAGATATTTGAGCATTTTAAATAGTTTGCGTCTATAGACCGTAATTTATAAGAATTCTTATTTGTAGCCCTATACAAAATCTATGAGTACTACACACACCAAAATATTCACATTTTGTATGACGGTGATCTATAATATGCGTACTCAATGTAGTTATCGTGTTCACTGACGTACACATACACACATGCATACATCACCGCAAAAATAGCATAATTGATTTCAGAATGCCTGAAAACGTTTAAATACATCAAAATCTCATAGCCGAATTTTTTTATGATTACAATACTTTTCTTGCATGGTATATGTTTGGAAAGTATGCATTTGTGTAATCTAAGTCAGTGATTCCCAACCTTTATATCTCGTCGGACCGGTCAACATTTGATAATTTTACCGCTGCCCTTGAGGGAAGGGGGCCAGGAACGTTGATTTTATATTTTCTTTTATTTAATAATTTTAATCTACTTGTATTTAAAAATGTCTTCAAAATAAGATACAGTTACACCGAAAATTGAATTTAAAGTGACATTAACATTTTAACTCACTAGAACGTAAAATGAATGGGAAGCCTCAATTTTATGACTGCAACTTTAATTTATAATCTTGAAATGTTTGATAAATAATAAACTAATTTAAAATAGCTATAAGATTTTTTTCAGTTACAAATATATAAATTAGCACAAACCCGACAAAGTTTCGCGAACGAGAAAAATACACCATGGTAAATAAAATGTTCTTTGGGCTATCCGGTATCATTTGATGAACGGACCGGTACAGGTCCGCGGCCGGTACCGGGGGTTGGAGACCACTGATCTGAGCGGCTTGCACAACACGGGAATACAGATTCATAAAACACAGATTGCATCAACTATGTTATAGGGGAATCAACTGTGCTGTCGTACTCCGTTAAATGTTCGAAACATGCTTCATGACGGTTTCAAAAAAAATTTAAATTTCTATCGTTTAGGTTTAGTAAACCAATATATCTCATCTAAATCATTTTCAGCGTCAGTAATTCAATTGTACCAGAATTAAAGTGAACACGTATGACTGTTTTCAACTTAATTTTGCTTGGTTAAAGAAAAATTCGAAAAGAGAAAGGCGGTAAAACTTATTCTAAAACCGAGTTGATGTGCTCTCTACGACGAAGTTAAAATCAAGGCATTCTATTGTTGTTTCTGATGGGTATCTGCCGAATGCAACGATTTATTGACGGTATAACAGAGATGTATTTTAAAAGTGGCGTCGATAAAAACCGAGTTCGGCTGTATTTTTACCTGGATTCTTTTATAATGTTGCTTAAATGTATTAATTTTATGTGAAGCTAAAGGAGGAAAGCTACAAATGTTAAAAATTTTGTGATTAATGAACGAAAACTACATCACTACATCTTTAAAAAAATCGTCAATTAAAAAAATTACTTCTAATCTACTCCATTAATACAGAAATGCATTTAACTTCTTACGCAAAAAAAGTAATATCAAAGGTTTCAAAATATTTTCTCAATTTTTTTAACAGTTTACAATGAGGACTGTCGAAGCTCACTCTGTTCAAAAGTCGCAGTTTCTTTAAAAAATCTAAATGAAAAAAATCACATTTAGTTCCAAAATAGCTTGAGTTCTTAAATAGTTTCCAAATGCATATAATTGGCTTGGCTCATTTGCACTTGACTTGCGTTTGAGATTCCCATTAGACGACTGAATAAGCTTCTCACAACAAATTTAAGCTTACTTTAACATATTCCCCATACGACTGGAGATATCGGTGGCAAAGTAATTCCGACCCACCACCCCCCCCAAAAAAAAACTGACTTTCTGTATGGGTTTTTTTTTCTTACTCTTTTTTTACTTCATTTTTTAGTTTTTTAATTGTATGCTATTCCATCTGAAAAGATCAATGGTTGAAATGAAAATCAAATTTATTCGAAAATCCTCATAACTTCTTGAGGAAAACACTACTAAAAATCAATAGCGCGGCTTCACAAAAAGCCGTCTTTTTTATGGCTTTCCTTCTTTTTTTATGTTTCTTTTCTTTTTTGGAAAGAATGAAGAATGAAAGCAATAAGTATTATATATTTGCCGGGTCAGGATGCACTGGGGTTAATAATAGATTAAAGAACTTTTTTTTCGGGAGATTTCTAAGGGTTTGATTAACATCTCTAAATCTTTTTATGTGATTAATTATTTCCTCTAATTTAACGATTAATGCTTTAATATCGTTTAAAAAGGCTTTCTATCGTGAGAAATGCGCAACGTAGAAAATCCCTGGTAGGGGAAACAAGACGGGGGGGGGGATTGCTAAATTTTAACAATTGCATAAGCCGTCCTTTTAAATACTTTAAGAGGTTGTTTGTTGAAAAAAGAGAAACCCATTTTAATTCTTTATACAGATGAATCTCTATTTTTATGGTAAAATTGATGTTTTAAAATGCCAAAATTAAACAGTGGGAATTTATAAACTCTCAAAAAAAAATTCTGGAAAAGAAATTCATTTGTGTGTCAAAAACTTAAAGAAATATTAACAATGCATTACAAATACTCTTTTAAAAAACACTATTACTTCTAAAAATAGCATTCTTCCATCGACGTGTCGACATGGGCGCCGGCAGAATATTTCCCAGGGGGGGGGGGGCAAAGACTACTTCAACGTATGGTTACCATGTTGGAAAGAGGAAAAAAGCAAGGGAAAACATCGCATACAGAAATCCTGGGGTGGGGGCATTGTCCCCCCTTGCCCTATGCTGCCGGCGCCCATGGGTGTAGAGCATTTTTGAGCTGGCAGATTCCTCCCCCATGAAGTATATTGACGATTGAATACAGCCAATGAGTTAACTTTAGAGTCACGGCTACTTCTGAACAAGTTTCTACTTCTGAACAAGTACTATTTTATAAAACTGGTAGCAACTGCAGACTATTTGTCTTTTTTTCGTCTTTGAGACTGCGCAGTTCACAGTAGACGCTAACAATAAAAACTTTTCCACATGTTTGAAAATCTTAGAGCCCACAGGGTAGCTTCAAACGGGGTAAAATGGTTGAGTGCTTAAAGTAGGCTGATCGTACCAAGCAATAGGTCACCACCTGAATTATGCTACCACTGATATGCAAAAAAGCAAGTAGTAATCGTTGCTGCAAGAAACTCATCGGCTGAAGGAAGCCTCTCATAGGCAATACAAGGGCAAATGCAATCCAAGATCGGAAGATTGCAACAGATCCAAACTGTTCAACGGCATCATTCTCCGAAATGTAATAATCTACAGCCTCCTCTGTTATATCAGTGGCCCTCTTAACGCACTTTTTACCCTCGCAGCAACCTCAGGATGTCAGTCTTTGCTTCTTCTTCTTCTGGGACAATAGAACCTACTGCTGGCCAAGGCCGTCTCAATCAGTTTACTTTACATGGCCCTATCCAAGGCAATATCCTCCAGTCTCCTCTAAATTGGTTTTTATGTTACCCTCAACGGCATACAGCCACCTGATTAATGGCCTTCCTCGCTTTCTAGCTCCCATAGGTTTCATAAATGTCAGTTATTTTATTAGATTTGTGTCTTTAGTTCTGTATTAATTATCCAGCCGTAAGATCCTGTAGCTTTTTGTGACCTTGAATATGTCAAGTGCCTACTTAAAAATAGAATTAGTCGTTTGGACTGGTGGTGTAGACAGTATAATAGCAAGGAACAAACACAAACTGGCATCGTGTGTAGCGATAACTATACCACTTTCAGCCTTTCAAAAAACAGCCGTTTTTTCTGTGTGCGGACAAATCCACTGATGCCAATAAACTTTTCTTTTACAAGGACAGTCAGCCTTTACAATTATTGTAAATGTGTAGAATGATTTGTCTTGCACCTTGCTTGTCACAGCTGAAGGGTGCACCTCTGACATCCTACATAAAATTCTGACAACATATTGATATGTTGATGACATATTTGGGTCTTTAAAGTTGCTATTCGTGTAACTTCATGTTGATATCAATTCCCAGCAAGATAATTTTCGAACACGGATTGCTCACATAATCCCAGGGACTCCACGTTCAAAGTAGTTTGGAGATCTTCTGTCAGCGGAACACGTGAGAAACGTAATTCATTGAGATTTGTGCACCCTAAAATGTCTCAGATCTGGAGCAAAAATTGAAGGAAGCCTGAGTAAGGTAGGGATACCAATATTCAGAAGATCCTTCTACTTTTAAGGATGATTAAATTTGAGAAAAAATATCTACGAGAAGAATTTGCAGGAAGCACTTTAATAGCATGAAGCACAAAAATGTCCTCTCTCAGCAAGCTAGATGGAATTCTATTCTAAGCAAGAAAGGATACCCTTCTTCTTAAATGTTTTGAGAATAAGACCGCCAAAATAACATTAGAACTGCACATGATTGCATCCAAGTTTAAATTGTCTATCCAAGGATCAAATTCCTTTAACAGATATGTCACGGATTTCCATACATACTCTGAAATTTATTGTCAAAGTGCACTTACAGTCTTCAAATTGGGATTGCACAAAGAAGGCCACGCATGAAAAGAAATTCCAAAACTAAGGGGTCCAGTAGTGGGCCATTTGAAATTTTAAGTTGAAAAACAACAAATTCCAACTATTCATTGAGATAAGAGATCGACCTCTGGCTGAAGCCCTTATTAACTAAGTATCAAATTTGCTTCATTTCCTGGTTAGTTATAGGTACAAGAAAGTTTGTTACTGAAATTGATCTCTCAGAGAAGCTTTCTAAGCCTATTCTTAGTGGTGATATCCTTAAGGGACAAATCTTCAAATCATTTTTTAACACACATTCTATTTGTTTTTAAAATAAACTGTTATTGATATTATTTTGTTATACTATACTGAATGCATTATAAACTATTATTAAAGGAAATTATACTAATAATTTTTGGATTGTGACGGGTGGCCCACTTTTAGATCAATGGTTTACTAACTGTGGTAGATCAATGGTTTACTACAGAAGTGGGTATAGGTGCCGCAGTATTGGAGCACATGCTTTTTCTCAAAAATATGGTGTTATGATGTGCCATAAAACCATTTTTTGTTCCAATGCTTCATAATGCCCCAACCCGATCTTAAAATGAAATATAGAGAATTAACATTTACCTTTAGTAAAAAAATTGGCTGTTCGAGAAAAATTGTCAATCTCGTGTAACGAGAATCTATAAATAAAACACTTTATCTGCCACTTTTAACGTATTTTTATAGTGTATAAAATTAATGTACTATTATTACTACTATATATAACAACTTCATTCTATTTTCCTTAGTCATTTGACAAATCTAGGTGGCCTACTTTTGGTATGCCCATTACTGTTACATCAAAATTTTTCTATGCCCACTTCTGGTGCACATAAGTGACCTAACTTTTAATTTTCTTTTAAATTATATCACAGTTATTTTGATATTTTAGATGATTATTACTCTGGATATGAGTTTGAACAACCATTAAAAATATAAATTTTCAAAATTTCTCTAAGTTAAGATGATAGTTGAGAAAATATTTTTAAGTGACCTACTACTGGAGCATTTACCTTACACTGAATTGTATTTTCATGATACAAATAATATGCCGAGGAAAAGGTTTTCCTTTTATCTTTAAAATGTCTGCTCCAACATATGTTGTCAAAACTTATTGTTTTCTCCATTTCAAATAATATTCGATCCGAAATTCTCAAAAAGACAAAAAATATACACAATACACATCGCCTGATTCCGATAACACCTGCAAACAGTTTATTATTACATATTCCTCTATATATTTAAGACTTTATTTTCAGAAAAAATATTCATAGAACATGGTAGTTCACTTAAGCATGGTATTCGATCAAATTTTTACTGTGATATCTCATGCTATAGGTATTTTTTACAAGTAAAATAATAATAATAATAACTGTAACTTATATGATACCAAGCTATAAATGGAAAATCTTTCGCACACAAGAAATAGATGTGCATATTCATTTGCTTTCTCGCATAGTGTTGTATAAACATCATTTTTTTTCCCCATATGATAATCATAAATATTGATTTTAAGTAATTTTTTTTTCCTCGATAAAGGAGGTCCCATTGGAAATTAATGCGTGATAGACAAACGTTATCAGAAGAGAAAATACCACTGTAACAAAAAATTCCAGGGAATTGAATAACAAATATTTATACATAACAACTAGATTTGTAATCGTATGAAAACGAGCAGATTTTATTGACTATTTTTGTATTGGATCAAGCCAACATGATTTTGAATGCAGCAAATGAAATTAATAAAAAATGCATTAAATAGTGTTTCAAACAAACGTGAAGACGACATCAAATAATGCACACATTTAAAGAAAAAAGAAAATTCTGAATTGTTGTCTAAAATTGTTTATATGTAAGCTAACTGTTTTTAAACTCTAATATTGATAAAATGCAATGAATTTTGCATTTTAAAGAAAAAGCTGGAATTTGGTGCCGAATATTGAACTAACGTCTCAACAACGTGTTAATTATATAAATATACTAAGGTGCATAGGTTCTTCATCATTATATCTTGTCTTAATATAGTTAGGGATAGAAGCGAGAAGTGAGAAATCTCGCCTCGCACGCCAGACGAGAACGTGAGACCTCGTGCCTCGAAAACCCGTAAACGCGAAATCTTCACTTAAACGAGGATTCTTGGAACGCATCCCTCGTGTAAGTCAAGACTCCACTGCATTGTGTTTCGTATAAACCTATTACAACATAAATAATAAACAAGCAAAACAACCAAATAATAATACAATCACTTGCAAATGATCACACTCAAATAGAATATAGGCAAAATATAGGGTAACTGATTCACACTTTTAATCCCATACCTAAAACCAATGTGCACTTACGACATTCAGTCTGAGGCAAAGGGTGAAACAGCAAGAAATGTACATGCAGAGTTATATCGAATTCTTTTCTCTTGGAGCAAACAATATGCTAGGGCAGGAATTTTCTTTTGATCTTTAAAATGTCAGTTCCAAGAAACGTTGTATGAAACGATCATTTTCTCTATTCAAAATGTTCGATCCAAAATTCCCAAATAGAATTTAAAAAAAAAAACAAAAAACTTTTATCTCTATCCCCAACCCCAGTGTAGGGTTCTGATAACACCTGCCATATTCGGCTATATTTTCTCTTTCTTCCCCCCCCCCCATATCTAAAACAGATTTTCTTGGATTTAAGGCTGAGTGTATTCAGAAAGGCGCGATATAACATTTTAGCACATTATTCTGCCAAATTCCTACTGTGCAATTGATTTGATATTGCTTGTATAAGTTGCAATTTTATCTAGAGACTGCTTTTAACGAAACGTTAACCAAAATCGATGTACCTTCAGTGATATCGGAGAGCAGGGAACGGCAAAAATTTTAGCATGTAAGAAAATCCCATGTGCATTGATTATTTTCATTCGGGCGGTTGATTTTAACATTTCTCTCATTTTTTTCTTTCCTTTCCTTTTTGACGGAGTGCTCATAAGTATTGATTCAAGTTTTTTTTTTTTTTTTTAGATAAAAAGACCATTTCAAAGAAAACAGATATGTCATGAGATAGCATAGCATAACCATGTTCTAATTTTTTTTAACCCTTCCACCACCCCTACATTTTTTTATAAACAAATATAGTAGAAACTACATTTGTTTTGTTACTAGTGAAAAAAAAAATACTCGCCGTTCATTAAGTTTTGTTGTTGTTGTTGTTGTATTGTTGCTTTTAAATTTTCTGAGAACTTTCTGTTCCCATTTTAGTCTATGACGTTGAAAATTTTAACGGAAGTAAACAATACATTATTTTTCGTAACAAAGGAGATTGTATAAGGAGAACCTCACATCCACGCTAGTCGTCACTGCTGGCCACTTTTCTAGAGTTTTTGGTCTAGTAAAATGATATACATATATAATACATAGATATAAAATAAGTACATATATATAAAATAAATAGTATAATCATTCCAGGGGTTCATTTTAAGCACATGAATCCCTTATTCGGAAAGATTCAGCAAATGCCACGAAAAATGGAATTAATTTCACCTTGTACTTTGCTTTCTGTGCAAGAACGTCTGTTTTGCATATAATCCGAATATCAGTCTCCTGCATGATACATATCCTAAGAGCTTTGATGAATTATTTTTGATTTTCGGTTGATGTTATCGACTTTTAATTTTCTCGCGATTATTTGGTGATTTGCATATGCACATAATTGCACTGTAAAAAAAGTCTGCCAAATTACGGAAAAACTGTCAGGCCAGTTGGGACGCTAGTTCACTTCCGTATGTTTTACATTCCGCCGTTACTTCCGTATGTCTTTCGTAATTTTTTACAGATTCTCAGTTCCATATACGGAAGATTTCTGTAAAATAAACTCAATCTGAAAAAAATTACGGAAGACTTCTGTAAAATATGCGAAAATATACTTTGTTGCCATCTGAAGCGGTTTCTCATAGTTTGGCAACTTACAGATAACTGATCATTCTTTCCTTTTAAGGTTGCCAATAAAACAATGCTCTGTATTTTTACTTTGCTAAAGCTTCTATAATGGCGTAATTTGCGCCGCCAAATACTTTATCTTGCCAGCAGGTTGCAAATACCCAAACTGAGCCATAAATCAAATTTCATTATAAAGGCAATTTTAAATATGTATAACCGTGCATTACATAATCTTAAGTTGAATTATTTTGCACTTTTAAGATACTGGTCTATCATTTTGGAAAACATGCGTAATAAATCCGCATTCTTTGGAGATATAAGGTTGTCGGCTTTTGGCGAAATGTCGCCCAATTAAGTGTCAAAAACAAATCTTTCAAATTTAACCGAGCATGGCGATATCTCAAATATTTGGCTAGAAATCGTTAATAGTATTATTGCTTTAGTTTGTCATGCAAAATATGTTTAGATGAAGTGCACTGAAAATATGGTACTTATATGAAAAATATGGTATTATCCCGGCGTTCATTCCCACCAAACTATTTTTTCGTCAAATCTGCTGGCAAACTGTTGCCAATCGTATTCTAAACCATCAATAATTTCATGTGTCCGGCATTTATCTTGGCGAAAAATCGCTCCTCTTGGAAGACAGCCGGGATAATACGTAAGTACCGAAAATATTTAGGATTTAATGGACGTACAAGGAAGTCATGTAGTGTCCACATCGGATTTTTTCAATTCGAAAGTAGTAATTATAGTTAGATTACAAAAGCGGGGCTTTTGCCATAGGGATTGTGCTTAACTGATTCAGCATCCGACACGATCAAACTAATGATACTTCCTGAAGAAAGCAACCAAATGAATACAGCTATTTATATCATTTCGGAAAAACGAATCATCTGGAATTTTAAACTCCTGTTCTCCAAGAGATCTCATTTGCGATTTGGAAGTTTATGAATTTTAAGAAACACATTTTTAAGGAATTCTTTCTCCTGCTTTTAAATTTGGTCTAAAACTGAGGTAATTTTCAACCCATTTCATGTTTTTCAAATGCACGCGACTCTGAATGTTTAGAATAAAACACCTGCAGCGTTTCGAAAGCATAAATCATGTTATGCGGACGAAACTTGCCAAGTATGGCAACCTAAATGCTCATCGGAATGGTTTTTAATTAATAATTTAAAAATAAATTAAAATTTTAAAATTTTGATTCTCTCATAGGCATGTTATGGATCTCGTGGACTTATATGTTCAAATTTTCAGAGCTCTGCGTTCTGTAGATTTGTCTGCAGGTCGCACAGATGCAGATTTACAAGCATTCACTTTTTTTATTATAGAAGAATTAACATACAAGAAACAAGCAATGTCTAGAACGGTAACATTCTATCTGATTCAATCTTCGATTTTGCCTGTGAAGATTATGCCATTTTACGAGTAAGCCTTATTAGGAGCAAAAAGCGAGCACGTACAAGCGAGCGTAGTGAGTCTAGTGGCCCTGGCCTCCTACTATTTAAAAAGAAAAAAAAAATAGAAAACCCCGACTTCTCAAATTACTTCAGCATAACGAAAAATTATTCCTATTCTAAATTAGTAAGGTTTGGCAAATCTTCGCCAAATATAGCAGATATCGCCAAGCTGATTTCAGTTTTGGAAACTTATTTTTTGTGCCAAATTTGGTGATAAACCCCAAAATTTGCCAACCTTGGCGATATTGGCTCTTTTTAGCCCATGGTTAAAGAACATTACTTTTTCATTACTTTTAAAACATTGTTAATCAATTTCTCGCCATATTTGGATGATATCGCCAAGTGGAGTTCAGTTCTGAGAACTTACTTTTTGACGCCAAACTTGGCGATAAATCGCCAAAAGTGGCCAACCTTAGCGACTTTTGACATTAAGACCAGCGCCATTTCTGCCAATCCTTTAAACAATGGTTTTAAAACATGGTTTTTTCCAATTTCCGGAATGATAATATCACGAGAACGTTATCAAATTAATATGGGACCACCCGTGAGCTATCCTTTTTCCAATAAAAAAAACGCGGTGTGGCTGTGTCGTGGACATGACCGTGTATTTTACGTGAATACATGAACGTAACTAGTAATATCGGTGATCACACACGATCGAGTCTATAAAGTCCGCCGTTGATATAGGAGCGATTACATCATCCACTTGCATAGTAGGGTGGACCGAAAAAAATTAAGTTTTTCCGATGAAAATCTAATAGTGCGGAAAAGTTGCCTTTGGTAAATAGAAGACGAAAGAAAAAAAAAATGAAATCGTTCAATATTTGACCCTTGCGCATCGAGGCCAAAATTTAGGAAATTTTACCATATTTCCTAATGGTAATCTTCGCCCATTTTTCCATACTTTAAAAACAACGCTTCTTTCTAATAATTAAATTTTATTCATATAAAATTTCATATTCAATATCTTATAAATAAAAATGAAATTCTGTTTGTTTGTTTGTTTATTTGTTTGTTTGTTTGTTTGTGGATTTGAGTTGCATACAAATCCACAAAAATGGACCTATCAGCCTGAAATTTTGCACAGATATGTAAAATAATATAGAATAAATCATAGTCCACTTTAAAACTTTGAAAGTCCACCCGTTCCCGGAATTTAAGAGATTTTTTATGTTCTCCATGCAAAAACCTTTCCGTAATTGTAACCCCTGTAGTGAAAAAAGTGTGAAATAAGGATCGTGGTTGCCATGTGTGGCGATTTTGCCGAATAAGATGTTTTAAATTCTCAAAGTAAAAATAAAAGAATAATAATGATTTTTTTTTTGTTAGTTTATATTTGTAAGATTATCAATTTTTTATTATAATATCGTGTACATGGGAAATCGGAGCAGGAATGAAATGTTTTATACGCAAAACAATAAGAATTGAAGATTTCCGAGGCTAATATGTAATTTTTTTTTAGTTTGGCGAAAAAATAAAATGACTCAAATGCTGATTTTCAGAAAGTGAGTTCTAGCGGTTTGCACAGTTTTCGGCTTGGCGCAACTAGTGTGGAATTCATTCGGTTTGGCGCAACTAGTGTGGAATTCATTATTGAGAGCTTAAGGAAATATATTTTTGAAAACAAGTGCAAAGGTTTTATTAGAATACAGCGTTAAATTTTAATGATCCGTGAAGAAATAATGCAGTTATTAAGGGATTTCAAGCGATCTATCTTCAGAATTCTCGCCAATTGAGTACATTGATTTAAGTTGGGTGAATTCCGCCAAATTTCAGAAAATTGAAATCTTCTCATTTAGTACATCGGAGTAACGATGAATAAAACACGTTATAGTTGATAATTTAAAAAAATTCGGTTGTATTAAGGAATTCCCCTTTTCAAATAATTGTGTGCTTTACTTTTTGGCGGCCGAACCATTTCCCATATTGATTGCTGCTAAGTCAATGCTTCGAATGATTTCCTGAAAAAACTCTTGCAAAATGGCGTATGTTGGCACTTTGGCGAGGCTTAGATTTGAAACTGGATTTTATTTGAGACTGGGATATAATGATACTGGTTATAGATAAAAACGAATGTTGGTATGTGTGTATGAGGTTGAAAAACTCCAGCACCGTTGCACCATGAAATTTGGTTCACCTAAGTCTTTTATCATTGAGAAGCTTTTTATGCTATCCGTTTTCCTCTAACTTGCCACTAGGTGGCGCAGCAGAACGTCGATTTCTATTCCGTTTAGCCGTTTACTATGCGAATATCGTCCAACCGATTTCGATGAAATTTGGTACACGCGGATATTAGAACACGGAGAATATTTTTCAGTATCCATTTTGCTGTAACTTGCCGCTAAATGGCGCTGCAACACATCAACTTCTATACCGTTCGACCGATCGGCATAAAATTTCTTATACTTACACATTTCAGCACGAAGAATATATTCTGTGTTCCTTTTGATGTTACTCACCACTAGATGGCACTGTAATGCATTATTATTTTAACTCGCCACTAGATGACGCTGCAGCAGGCCAAATTCTTGACCATTCAAACGGTCGCTATGAAAATCAGTATACATAGCTATTTGAACAATGAGAATATTTTCGCGTTATCCATTTTGCTATAACTCGCCACTTGACGGCACTGTAGCAAATCATTACTTTAATAAACCACTAGAGCGCGCTGCAGTGTATCACTTCTTGACTGTGCAACTGATCGCTATGAAAATAGGTATACATAGATATTTGAACACGGGGAAGAGTTTGGCGCTATCCATTTTCCTATATAATTTGCCACTAGATGTCGCGTCGTCAGGGCTGTCCAGCCGATCGTCCTGAAATTTCGTATTCATCGATATCTGAATGCGAAGAATATTTCCGCCGTATCCGTTTTGCTAAAACTCTCCACTAGATTGCGCTACGCCGCATGGCCTTCTGCACCGTACAAACGATTGCCTTGAAATTCGGTATGCATGGTTATTGAACACAATATAAAGCGATATCCATTTTGCTATATCTCTTTATTACAATAAATAGTGATCCCCACAAATCGTAATATCAAAAAGTCCATTCATTCCCGTGCGAAGAACGGGTACTTCAGCTAGTATCATATAAAAGAACTTAGAAATAATTTATTGTAATTGCACGCTTAAATCTATTGAGTAAAATAATAATCAAACGGAGTATATTTTTACTCAATCATTGACTTCAAACAGCCATTCTCCCGACTGAGTAAAACTTGCTCAATTAATCGACAAATATCAATGGAGCGAAAAATTCTCAATTTTTGAGCATTCTACAACAGCTCCATTTAGGCTAAATAATAATCAAAAATGAGGAGTGTCTGTCCGTTTTTGATTAATATAAATGTACTCAATTATGATTATTATTTAAGCTATAGAATGAGCGTTTTTACAAAATCAGTGATTTTTTAATTAATATATCTGTACTCAATTAATATTATTATTTTAAGCTAGAAAAATGGTGTCTTATGAAAATTTGCTGTTTTTGATTAATATATTGAATGATTCGTTTTCTTCATTTTTTATTATCAGAGCTGTAATCTATGCAATATAAGCCCGAGAAAATAAATTTTAAATCAAGACAAATACATTACATATATTTTAATACACCATAAAAAAGTATTTTTTTAATAAATCTTATCTTATAAATAAAAATGAAATTCTGTTTGTTTGTTTGTTTGTTTATTTGTTGATTTGAGTTGTATACAAATCCACAAAAATGGACATATCAGCCTGAAATTTTGCACAGATATGTAAAATAATATAGAATAAATCATAGTCCACTTTAAAACTTTGAAAGTCCACCCGTTCCCGGAATTTAAGAGATTTTTTATGTTCTCCACGCAAAAAGCTTTCCGTAATTGTAACCCCTGTAGTGAAAAAAGTGTGAAATAAGGATCGTGGTTGCCATGTGTGGCGATTTTGCCGAATAAGATGTTTTAAATTCTCAAAGTAAAAATAAAAGAATAATAATGATTTTTTTTTGTTAGTTTATATTCGTAAGGTTATTTTTTTTTAAATTATAATATCGTGTGCATGGGAAATCGGAGCAGGAATGAAATGTTTTATACGCAAAACAATAAGAATTGAAAATTTCCGAGGCTAATAGGTAATTTTTTTTAGTTTGGCGAAAAAATAAAATGGCTCAAATGCCGATTTTTAGAAAGTGAGTTCTAGCGGTTTGCACAGATTTCGGCTTGGCGCAATTTATTGAGAGCTTAAGGAAATAGATTTTTGAAAACAAGTGTAAAGGTTTTATTAGAATACAGCGTTAAATTTTAATGATCCGTGAAGAAATAATGCAGTTGTTAAGGGATTTCAAGCGATCTATCTCCAGAATTCTCGCCAAATGAGTACATTGATTTAAGTTGGGGGAATTCCGCCAAATTTCAGAAAATTGAAATCTTCTCATTTACTACATCGGAGTAACGATGAATAAAACACGTTATAGTTGATAATTTTAAAATTTTCGGCTGTATTAAGGGATTCCACTTTTGAAATAAAGGCTTGCTTTACTTTTTCGCGGTCGAACCATTTCCCATATTGATTGCTGCTAAGTCAATGCTTCGAATGATTTCCTGAAAAAACGCTTGCACAATGGCGTATGTTGGCACTTTGGCGAGGCTTAGATTTGAAACTGAAACTGGATTTTATTTGAGACTGGGATATATAATGACACTGGTTATAGATAAAAATGAATGTTGGTATGTGTGTATGAGGTTGAAAAACTCTAGCACCGTTGCACCATGAAATTTGGTTCACCTAAGTCTTTTATCATTGAGAAGCTTTTTATGCTATCCGTTTTCCTCTAACTTGCCACTAGGTGGCGCAGCAGAACGTCGAATTCTATTCCGTTTAGCCGTTTACTATGCGAATATCGTCCAACCGATTTCGATGAAATTTGGTACACGCGGATATTAGAACACGGAGAATATTTTTCACTATCCATTTTGCAGTAACTTGCCGCTAAATGGCGCTGCAACGCATCAACTTCTATACCGTTCGACCGACCAGCATAAAATTTCTTATACTTCCACATTACAGCACGAAGAATATATTCTAACTGTGTTCCTTTTGATGTTACTCACCACTAGATGGCACTGCAATGCCTTATTATTTTAACTCGCCACTAGATGACGCTGCAGCAGGCCAAATTCTTGACCATTCAAACGGTCGCTATGAAAATCAGTATACATAGCTATTTGAACAATGAGAATATTTTCGCGTTATCCATTTTGCTATAACTCGCCACTTGACGGCACTGTAGCAAATCATTACTTTAATTAACCACTAGATCGCGCTGCAGTGCATCACTTCTTGACTGTGCAACTGATCGCTATGAAAATAGGTATACATAGATATTTGAACACGGGGAAGAGTTTGGCGCTATCCATTTTCCTATATAATTTGCCACTAGATGTCGCGTCAACACATGAACTTCACAGGGCTGTCCAGCCGATCGTCCTGAAATTTCGTATTCATCGATATCTGAATGCGAAGAATATTTCAGCCGTATCCGTTTTGCTAAAACTCGCCACTAGATTGCGCTACGCCGCATGACCTTCTGCACCGTACAAACGATTGCCTTGAAATTCGGTATGCATGGTTATTGAACACAATATAAAGCGATATCCATTTTGCTATATCTCTTTATTACAATAAATAGTAATCACCACAAATCGTAATATCAAAAAGTCCATTCATTCCCGTGCGAAGAACGGGTACTTCAGCTAGTAGAATATAATTTCACTATAGTCTCTAGTTATAAAACGAATTCACAGTACAGTCAGAATACACAAATGCAATCATGGTTAAACCAGCTGTAAGATTTAATTAAAGCAGCAGCCCAATTTATTGACATGAAAAAGGTAAAATAGTACTTACTCACTTGACTGAAGATATCATAACTTCATTTGTTTTACAAGAGCGACGAGATTTTTATAATCCAATCGTAAGAAACTATGTCCATTAAAACAAAATTTTTACCGAAAGCATCCTCTCCACATTTAGGTTGAATTTATTTCACAACTCTGAATATGAAAAAGATGTATTTGGTATTCGGATATAAAATAAAATTATCACCATTCTAAAGTATCATCGGGTATCCTCTTCAGAAATTCTTTTAATTCATATTTTGATAACGACATGTTTGCTCTTCGATGCTCGCCGTAACAAAGAATATAAATAACCACTGCGTAAGCCATACGATTTCCGCGTTGTGTTGTCTGTGGTGACTGTACCGTTTTCCGTTAGAGCCAGAGCGTTGGTCACGTGAAAGTAATAGGATACCTTACTACGCATCTTTCGTGGGGGAGAGACAGAATTCTCAAATAGACAAGATTTTAGTGAAAAATGGAGTATAATAGAAACTAGCGAATCCTGAGCATTGAGGGGAATTGAGGAGATAACAAATTATTGTCTTTAATGAGTATTTTTTTGTGTAAAAGGATTTAAATCAGCCGATAAGAAATTTAATCAATAAAGGAGTGTTAGTTTTAATCAATAGGTTTAAGCGTGTATGATATTATAAGTTGAAGTAAGGGAAAAGGAACGGGTTTGGAGTTATTTCACCTAAAGTTACACTTAAACTGATACTAAGGTAAGGTCCAACTTTCCAGAACGAGGGACATAGTGAGTGTACTCCTCCCAAATTTATTATGAAAACTGAGAATCGTGCACGTCGAGTTTCAACCTTGCGCTTCCCAAACAGCCAACTGATAGTGAGATTTTCTTTTCACAGAAATGCATACTTGTGTTCTTTTTATTGCTACTAACTGAAATTCTGTCTAAATTTAGAAATAATATTTCTGGACAGAAATGTAGATCGTATGAAACCATCTCTGGATTCCGGGCCACAAACCTTGTTTGCTGACTCTGTAACAAGTTTATCTCACCTCTCTACGATTTGAGTGTGACAAGGAAAATGGCACACATTACAGTCTGGTACAGCACGCAAAACACATCAATGGACTCATTAATGAGCCCATTGGTGAGTTTTGCGCTGACATTACCCAAAAGAGGCGACGGAGACAGTTTACAAGAGTTCCTGTCAACTAACTCTGAATAATCTGTGACAAAAAAAAAAAATGATAGCTGGAAGCAGGAAAGTACGTATCATTTTCTCCGAAGGAAGAAATTTGTGCTTTAGAATGCGCCTTTAACCAATGTCCTTTACATTCTACCTTCTGTCAAATACCATTGCTATGAGAACATTTTCAGGATGGGCAAAAAATACATTGCTCTGCATTACTCGATCTATCAGTTGTAGCTGATTGTCAGGTAAGTATTAATTGTATAATTGTATTCCCTGAAAACATGCTTTGATCAGTCTACTAAGGAACTTTCTTTCTTGATAGCAAACCAAACTGGACTATTGCACTGGATTGCTCTTGAGAAGTCTTTCAACCGTAAACGTTCTCTATATTTTGATTTGGCTTTTCGACGAGTATAGACCGACATTGCATTATTTATTTTAATTTTTTACAGTAACACTATTCACTGTAACTATTTCACACCAATGTTTCATATGCGCAATCGATAGACCTTGACGAGAGCTGAGGATTGGAACGCAAACGAACGTTATAGCTTCTCCGAGTCAAAATATATACAAAATGGACGTTACGTGACGCAGCGAAACGATCTCAAAATGGCGTCGTTTCCCCCTCCGCCGCAGGCAATGCGTCACAGTCATCACTCAACTTAACAAATTATTTGATCCTTTATCTATCGAGTGGTGTAATTAAATTTTGGATGCAGATGATACAAATGTAGCTGCATCATCAAACTGTATCTCCCGATTTTGTTATCATCAGTTTTTTGATTGCACCTGACTGCATTCAAACTAAAATTGCCAAAAGAAAAATATGTTGCGGATTTACATATACATAGATTCTCAAATATTGCCAAAGTATACTTGACGATATTCGAATCGAGATACCTCAAAAGGAGGCCACGGCTCGAAACTGTACTGTAACGCCACACGGAATTTTATTCTCCCGGCACAAATAATATGCTCAAGCAGCAAAATGTTCTTTGATCTTTAAAATGTCGTCCTGCTTCAAGAAACGTTGTCAAAAATGATTATTTTCCACATTCAAAATATTCGATCCCAAAAATTCCCAAATGGAATAAGAAATCTTTTATCTCTGGTCCCAAATACGCATCGCGGGGTTCCGATAACACCTGCAAAAGTTGGCTATTACTTTTTTTTCTCTCTCAATTTTTTCCCCCTTTATGCAGGGGGGAAAAACCTTTCTTGGATTTAAACAGAGTATATTTCGGCAGGCATATAATATGACTTTTTAGCATATTATTCGAAGAAATTCTGTCTTCGCGTTTGGTTTGATATCGCTCGTCTAAGGCGTCTCTCAAATCCGTCTTTTAACAAAACTCAGCCGAAATTGATATGCACTGTATGATTGGAGGGATACACGGAAAATAAATCCTCAGCATGCAGAAACGTAGTGATTTATTATTCACATTTTAACTATACAGGGTGCATCAGAAAAATGTAAATCATGGAAATGAAAACCAATATCCATGGCCAAGTGGATAAGATACTTAACATGGTAGACGGCTGAAATGTGACGGGCCAGTGCTCTGGGTAACAGTGCAGTTGTCAATCTAATGGTCTGGAATTTTGGTCGGTTTTCTCTACTCTTATCGTGAATATCGCGTTACCCCTTAAAAATACCTTAAAAGGCACACACACACACCCAATCTGGGCAGATATCCCTAGCGTAGCTTTGCCTCAATCCAACGCAACATTAATATGACAACCAACATCAAGAAATATTTGCAAAATTTAAATAATTATTTCATTCTTCATTATCGAAATTATCATTTTTGGTTTAATAGGTTTTAACAAGGATTAATTTTGTTTTAATTTAACTATTACACACTGGCTTTTCTTTAAAGCTGCAATGGTAAACTTCACCACTCTTTTTGTCATACTTAGGACACTTTGACAGAGTTTCCCCGCAGTTCAGATCAGTGTGGCATGAAGGCGACCTGACTGGTCGTCGAAGCCGATCAGTGTTTTAATAAACGTTCCATGTCTTTTGCCGTAAATCTAGTACTCCATACTACCACGTACTCATGAAAGTTAAAATTGTCGTCCATTGAAAGGAAAGTGTATGGGGTTTTCCAAACATATGCCCACTATGGTCGAGTGGATAAGACACTAAACATGGTCGATGGCAGAAATGTAAAGATCCCGAGTTCGGACCTATCGCGCTGCTACCGATCCAACAGTCTGGAATTTTAGACTTTTTTTTTTTTTACAAATGTAAACCGAATTCACGTTAGAACGTCCTCCGCCCAAGGCCCTCCCTTCCTAGGCAGATCCCCCTCGTGTAGGCTTGCCATGACACAAAAACACACAAACCATGCCACGGCTCAGAGATAAGTTGCCACCCGGCACCAAATTGTTTCGTTCTTTCCTCGTGGCACAAATAATATGCTACGGCAGATGTTTCCGTGTGATCTTTTCGAAACCTTGCCAAAAATTTACTTCCTTCATCCAGTGGCTTCTCCTCTATTTGAGCACATGACGTGAAGGCATGAAGAAAAAACTAAAAAATACAGTAGAGCCCCCCCCCCCATAACACCAACATACAACTCTGATCCCTAGAACACTGTAAAAAAATGCGACCATGTTCCCTATAATACGTTAAAAGAGAGTCGTATATCGTCTGCTTTTTCTAATTGCGGTGTACATAAAACGTATCTAAAAGAACTTTTGTAAGATTTATTTTATTCTATTTCAACTTGAGAAATAAAACGTTTTATTAAAATAAATCTGCGAATTTAAACACGATTTTATAAAAAGGAAGTGCATATCAGTTATCTCTGGGGCATACTTAGTGTATTTTAGTGAAATGTAGCATAAGTTGCTCAAATAAGGTGTGCAGCGGTTGAACAGGCGGAGCATAGCTCATGGCCCGTACAACACGGATCCCTATAACACGGAACCTATCTACCGTGTTATAGGGGAGTCTATTGTAAACAAACTAAATTAAATTTAAAAAAATAAATATTAAGTACACTTCTAGATTTTTGTGAATTAAAAACATGATTTTTCTCTCCCCCCCCTTTCCCCCCACACACGCTATTATGGAATATGCTTATCTTATCTTAGCTGACGCACTGTATTGTACGTTAATAGCATAAAACATGAGATCTTTCTCGAACGCACGTGAGATCGGAGAAATGCTCTTTTGAACCGTTCTCTGAGAACAGAAGTGAGTGGAGTTGCGGGAGGTGTGAGGCACTGCTAATTTCATTCCGTTTGCACACTTTCAGAGTGCGCACGGACCATTTTTTGCGCTTATCTCTTCCGAATTCTCCCTACGTTTGTTATGTTCAGTTAGTTGGTCCTTTCTTTTGATTTTCTTACTATTTTATTTATTTTTATCAATTTTCAGCACAAATTTTTTTAGAAAGTAATGTAAGTAATTAAGATAGCAGTAAAATAAGTGTTTCAGAGCTAAAGCAATTATATTTTTCAACACTGCCATTGGAAAGAAAAATTAAAATAAAATTACACAAGCCAACATCTTCGCTAAAACTTGGCCAAATGACAAAATGTAAGACTAGAGATTACTTTTTTTTTATTATTCATTTTTCTCCTTCAACTGCTGAAAACGTAAATATATTTCAACTGGTAAGTTGCGTCATATCTGCATATTTAATTTTCGAAATTTGTTTTGTGAACCTCCATTTAAATAATCCACCATCACTGCCTTCGACTAGAAAATGTTCGATCTAAAAATTTCGAAATAGAACACCAATTCTTTTATCCCCGCCTTCAGTACACATCTGCAGAACCTGCAAAAATTGCCGAAGCTTTTTTTTAACGTATCTCATTTTTAGAGCCTCATTTAAAAGATTTTTTTTAAAGCGAAAACAGCATTTAAAAGGCAACGTTATCACAGTCCGGCATTCGATCCAATTGCCCCAAAAGTGGCAGAGAGCTTTTTCGCTCTCAACTTGGAGACGGACGGTGACAGTTTCAAACTCACCTCGCGTCCGTCGACCTAGCCGTTCGGAGTTTTCCGTGGTTTTCTCCTAAATTTCGAGTGAGTATTGGTTAGGACACCTTAAAAAGTCCTCCCATGGAGGGCAACCTCTTCCTCGGCCTAGATCTCTCGCGTAGAAAACCTGGCCGTAATCCCACATCCAGTTCCTGATGTGAGTTTGATTCGAGACATTCTACAAGGTATATTTTTACATGGCAGACACTTTTTAACAAAAACCAAAATCGGTAAACCTTATACGATATGGGAAAAGGGGAGTTGGAAAATATTTCCCTAAGCAAGAATGCATATGCTTATTTGCGGTCGCGTGTCTACTCTCAGCCACCAAATTTGTATGCAAAGAGCTGTAGTAGCCGCAAGTGTTCGAGGCATCTAACAAAATGCGTTCGTACAATGCTACAAGCATTATCAGCAACTATGGATACGTTGATGCCCAAGTTATTACTTCGATGATTATCAAGACTTCTCTTTGCCAGAACAATTACTTAATTTATGTAATTGTTTCTCATTTCTTTTGGGATAGGCCTTGTATTTTCGCGTTTGCAGCTGTGTGTGATATAATTTTGAAATCCCATTTTGAAATGTCTGGATGCTGACCTTGTTTTAAAAAACTTAAAATATAAATTCAAATTTACAATTTATTTAGAAAATTTACAGACAGTGAATACATAGCGTACGTTCAAAATCTAGTTGTCCTGCGTTCTGTTTTTACCTTCTGTTGCCACTACGACAAAGTGCAACAGAAAAGTGACATCATTCTGTAGTTGCCAGATACATTACACATTTCTTATCGAATATGATAGACTTATCAGATTAACGATAACACTCGTGTTCAGTTTACTCTACTTACAGTAACTTCTACTAATCCAATTACATAACTTCCGTTTCCACAATTGTGTTTATCGAATTGCGAGCGAAATAACGCACATACTGCTGGTAGAATCTCATTATAATTAATGAAACACGAGCCAGTTACATGATATACATAAAGCACTACACCAGGAAATTACCGTTAATTCTCTATTTCACGATACTATTAGAAGAATCAACCACACACAGAACAAAAATCGTAAAACGGAACAAAGCCGATTCGTCGACCCTAATACCTTGATGCAAATTTACCCGTAAATCTTTTACTATGCTGACCGACTAGCTTCTTAGGAATATGAGATTAAGGAAACGAAAATTGAATAACCGAATGTATAGCAGAGCTCGCGTATCACATCCGAAAACAAGCTCTTGCCATGAACGGAAAATATTTCCCAAAACAAAATATGAAAAGTGCGATTACATAGCATCGATTTTTTCCTTTCTTACGAAAAGATGCATTCCTGCATCGATGGATGCAGATGATTCTGCATCTGACAGCAGCATGCACAGGGCAAATGAAAGAAAATTGAAATTTCTAGTGATGAAAATGCATTCTATGTAAAAAGAACATTTCAGACTGAAGCATATTTTGTGTTCCATATCAAACATTGTCCGTTTGTAATCTAATTTGAAATGAAATACGTATTTCGATACAGTTATGATACAGATAAATTTGGTGTTTTGTTCTTCCTTCAGATAAATAAGTTTTGTAAAATATTAAAATAAGATTAAATCTATACTAATATGATATAGGGGGAAACTTTGTTTGTTTATATGTAGGAGGTAATCTGTGGAATTACTGAAGCGATTCCAAAAATTCTTTTATTAATAGAAAGCTACACTAAGTTAATAATATTCCCGTGCATCGAAGAATAATGAATTAATTTCGCCCTCACCAGCGCCTTATTGGTTAAATTATTTTTAAATTTTATCACGCAGTGTTTGAAATAATTGTAATAAGCGGTTTCCTTTTATGTTGTAAAACCTTTATATAAACAAACGAGTCACGTGACAATCGCAAGACAACTCATCTACATACGATGGAGCTTGTCAATTAACGACGTAACCAAATACAAAATAACCTTACGTATGTACAACCTATAGAACTGTACCAGTACCAAGGACGAATACACGGTGTCTGGACCACCTCCGAAATTTCGATTTTGTTAACAGATGATAGTGGTAAAGGTTTTTTTTTTTTGTGTGTGTGTGAAAAATTCGGACTTTTCTACTGTTTGAACCCCTTTCCGATTTTTTTTCCTGGATACGTGCCTGACCAGTACAATCTGAAGGAAACGCTTTTGTACTAGACCAAAGGTTCCCAAACTGGGTGCCGCGACGAGCGTATGTCAGGGGTGCCGTGGAGATAATCAAGAAAAGTGTTTTGGTGGAGTATAATCAAATATTTTCCTCGGTCTGAACCGGTATCCCCAAGAAAGTGAGCCGATCACTAAGTGAGCTCAAACAAAAATATTTCAGTCAAGTTCAAGACTGTCCTGTAGCCTCTCTTTTATAGGAACTCCCTGAAAGGGGGGTATTGTCAAAATTCTATATCCCTTTCCCAAGAGAGTACTTTCTTGATAGTTAGCCCTATAAACAAACAAACAAAAAATAGCGTAAAGTGCATCCCAACTGCTTCATTCTAACCTTCATATTCTTATTGCTTTAAAGGAAATCTGCCGCGGAAGTTTTTAGCCTGACAAGGGTGCGGCGAAATGTTTTTAGCCTGACAAGGGTACCGTGAAATGCTTTTATCCTGACAAGGGTGCCGCGGGTAAAAAAAGTTTGGGAACCCCTGCACTAGACAATCCGTTCATCTAGAAATATGTCAGTATATATGAAAGTCAATATTGATTTTAATTACGAAAAGATTCAAGACTCAATAATCGCATAAAGATGTTTTAGCCACGATTGAAAAGGAAAAAGGATAAATAATAATAGAACAGATTTGCGTTAAATTTTTAATTTTTGAAATAACGTAAGTTAAAAGGCTTCCTTATTCGGGGAACATATTTTGCTATGACGTTTGAATGAAAAACAAAGGTTTTTGGATTTTATATTTTGAATTGCGTTATGTTAATGACAAATTAACATAACGCAAGCATTCTGTGACTCCTTTCAAATCAATCCACTGTTTATCAAAGTTAACATTGAGCCAGTTTGTTACACTTATATTAGCCTTGCGTGCAGGTGCTCCATCTTGTTGAAAATGCGTACATTTTACATACTATAAAAGTGTAGTCTCCAAAATACTGTTACTATGCCATCTAAAACAAGCTGCAGATATTTTGAGGCTGTCCCTTCATAAAACACAGGACCAACAAGTTCTCCATTCCAAATTTCGTACTACGCGGAGACAGAAAATTTTCTTTGGTGGTGTATTTCTTGCACAAAATACGGTTTTGTACTATCCCAGTAATGATCGTTATGAGTATTTATTGACCCATCTTCCGTAAATAACCATTCATCCGTCCACATAATACTTTTAACAAAATTCACATTTTTTCTTGTTGAATTAACAGCCAGTTGCAGAATGCTAGACGTCGAGAAAATCATAGGGATGGAGTGCTTGCAGTCTATGTATACAAAATGATGGATGCCAATTATCTTTTTCAAGAATTCTATCAATTGATGTTCTAGGTAGTCCCAAAGTCACACTTGCTTTTCGAATACTTGCACGTGGGTTGGGAGAAAAATACGCTATAATATCAGTTTCTTCGTTTTCACTGCACAATCGATTTCTCCCAGTGCCAGGTTTTGGACGCAAAGCACCGGTGCTTCTCAATCGCCTCATCGTCCGGTAAACAAACATGCGGGAAATTTCAGGTGAATTCGGATACCTTCGTCCGATTTCTCGAGCAGTTTCTGCATTATTTCTATTGCACTTAGAATAAATCATTGTTATTTCAAACAGCTCGTCATTTGTTAAAAAAAAACATTTTACAGTACTAGTTATACGTTTTTATTTCGAAAATATGAAACTAAATATCGCTGCATAATTTTTAATACACTATTTATTCTGATATGTACAAGAAAAGTTTGGTAGAGTTGTTCTGATAAGAGTTACTACTGGAAACAAATGAGTAAACTCAAAAGAAATAGTCTGCATTACATTATGCAGTTGTTAAAAATTGTTTTACCATAAACGTTTGAAATGGTTAAATACCACTTACAGGAAATAAAATATCGTCCGAGTTCATCTGTTAGAACTGGTTAGAACGTTGTTTTGAAAAATATGATAATTTTCAATGGAACCATGAATCTACCCTAAAAACACAAAAATAGCTCTAATATAAATATTTTCATACATTTTATCTTTTAACATGCCACAAATTTACATTTCTATTTTTGTGTATGTTCCCTTTGTACAGCCTTCCATTTTCAATTAAGTATAACTCACTCTTTTAAATTTACAGTTACGCGGTTTTTTCTATTAGTCTTGTTTGATAAAAAATAAAAACTTTCTAACTGGGAATTGTTTCATGCAGGGGTCGTATAGAAATTTAAAAAGTGTAACTTTTTGTAAATGAACGAGATAACTTTTTCTTAACGGATTCTTATTTCCGACCTTATTTTGAACATTTTTTCAATTTACACCACCCACTTATCTCTAAAAGATAAAGAATTAAAGCCCGTAACCACCTTTTTGGGACATCCTGTATATATCTATATGTTACAGTGAAAACCTGATATCAGACAAAACTCGAATTAACTAGGGAAAAAGCGTTTTAACTGACAGTGCTAGGGCAAAACCCGAACTAACTAGGAAAAACCCGATTTATTCGGATTTTGACTGATTTGTTAGACAATAATTTTTACATGTATCAAAAATTATTGTATTATTTCAACGATATGTTTAACGACAAGTTGTTGGGGGGGGGGGGTGTGGGGGGGAGTCTCGCAAAGGGCCAGCGGTTACATATTTTTGAGGGGATCCCCTACAGCGGTGGCCGGACCCAATGATGCTTTTGGGGTCTCGCAAAGAGCAAGCGGTAGCATATTTCTGAGGACCCCCACTCTATAACGGTGGCCGGACCTAGAGCCAATATACTTCGTCAGAGACCCGACACGAGTGAAATAATTTCTGATTGGCTGAAGCGGAGAATCAGCCGCCGCGGGCTATGGATGAAAATCTTCCGTAGAGTTAACATTGTGAAACGGAGTGACTTCGGAAAAACTGCTGTATCTAAGCATTAAATAATCAGTCTTATGTTTTTCCTTTCGGTTTTCCTAAACTGGAATACTTACTTAATGCATAAAAATCACTTTTTAACTAGAAATCCGAAATTAACTACTATTTTGAAGCGATTATTTACGTAGTTTCGCTTTCGAGCTGTCATCGGAAGCTTGAATTTTAAGTCTTATCTTACACTTTCCTTGTTTGAACTTTACAATAATATTGTTTTAATATTTATTTATGTTATATGTACGCATATCATGCTTTAAATTAATTAAAAAATCTTTCAAAAACTTTGTATTTTGTCCTTTTTTCCATGATTACGCCGGACTGCATTTGGCGAAAAGAATACAGACGCCAAACTGCTGTTGGGTACCTTTTACTCGGCGCGTTTCATCTGAGTTTTTCGCTTTGAGTCAAAATGTTTCAATTTCAGTTATAAATATTTAGATAAAGCAATATTTTTCTGAAATCGTAGCTCACTAGATATCAATCTCTGAAAAATATTTACTGGCATGAGTTTTAAGCACTCTATGGAGAAGTTATTCAGCTGTTCAAAAATGTACGTGTTATTGAGGTGTAATTGAATATTTAGTATTTACTTTTCAATTTTTGCTTTTTGTACTTGTAATGGTCCTTTGGTGTAGTGTGACTGATTTTTATATATTTTTTTTTTTGGTGGTGGGGGGGGGGGATCACAGGAAAGGTTTTGGGGGATTTTTCTTCTATCGATAGTTCCTTTTGAATTTCCAAACAAATATTGAAAATAAAAAGATCTTGACGCTAAATTGGGAGCACGTGCCCCTTTCTGTATATTCTAACGGCATATTGTGCTTTAACCCATATTATCGCAACAAATCTACTAATAATACCTATTACTTTCATCTTCGTTTCTTCCCCGTAAATGCACAATTTAAATATTTAAATCCTCCATGTTTCGGCAGAAGAAAATAGTTTACTTTAATCTCGTTTCTTTGCAAACTTACTTTGATATGACGTAAATTTTATGGCATGACGTGCTTACTCGCGTAATAGACGCACTTTTTTGCCATTTTTCTTGGAGAAATTAAACTATTATGCGAGGAAATACAGTACACAATATTCTACACTCTAATGTTAAAACATTACTGGTATTATAATAAAACTAGCTGTATGCCCCGTTCTTCGCACGGGACTGAATGGATTCTTTTTTTTTATATTACGGTTTAATGTAATTACTATTTATCATAATAAATAGATATAGCAAAATTGATAGCGCATAAATATTATCTGTGTTCAACAATTATGCATAAAGAATTTCATGACGATCAGTTGAATACGGTGAAGAAGATTATTCGGCGCAGCGCCATCAACTGTCGAAGTTTTTGCAAAATGGATAGCATCAAAATATTTTCATGATCAAATATCTATGTGTACCAATTTCATAGCAAACAGTTTAATGGTCAAGATACGCTGCAGCGCCATTTAGTGGTGAATTAAAGTAATAATGCGCTACTGCGCCATTAAAGGGCGAGTTAAGCAAAATGGATAATGCGAAAATATTATCCGTGTTCAAATGTGTATGCATACCAATTTTCAGAGCGGTTAGTTGAACATTAAGAAGTTGATTGCTGAAGTGCTATCTAGTGGCGAGTTAAAATAATTAAGTGCTCCAGTCAGGAGCAGATTTTCCGAGTTGGGGGCCTTGGGCAAAAGCTTCATTAGGGGAACCGGTGCGCTTGCCCCGAATATGTTATTTTCATATCAGTTGAACAGTCTTTACATGCTGCAGCGCCATCAATAGACAAATTAAAGTAAGAAGTTGATACATTGCAGCACTATCGAGTTAAAGTAATGATGTGCTACAGCACAATGAAGTAGCTATTTATAGAAAAATGGATAACACGAAAATATTCTCCGTGTTCAAGTATCTAGCTATATCAATTTTCATAGAGATCAATTGTCCGATCATGAAGTTGGTGCACTGCATTGCCATTTCATGGCGCGTTAAAGTATTAATGTGCTGCAGTGTCATCTAGTAGTGAGTAACAGTTAAATGAATAGTTAGAATGTATTCTCCATGCTCAAATGTAAAAGCATAAAAATATTTATGGCGATTGGTTGAACGGCATAGAAGTTGATGTGCTGCAGCGCCATCTTGCGGCAAGTTATAGCAAAACGGATAGCGTAAAAATATTCTCCAGGTTCATATATCCATGTGTACTAATTGTTATCAAAAACGGTTGACTGGTATTTTCACAGCAAGCGCTTAAACGAAATAGAATTCGGCGTTCTGCAGCATCATCTAGTGGCAAGTTATCGGAAAATGGATGGTGCAAAAATATTCTACTTCTTCAAATATCACTATGTACCAATTTCCTTCAAAATCGGTTGAATGGTATTTTCACAGCAAGCGATCGAGCGGAATAGAAATCGACGTTCTGAAGCGCCATCTAGCGTCAAGATATAGCAAAATGGATAGCATAAAAACCTTCTCCGTGTTCAAATATCCATAAATAGCAATTTTCATCAAAATTGGTTGAATGGTATTTTCATAGCAAGCGGTCCAACGGAATAGAATTCAACGCTCTGCAGCGCCACCTAGCTGCAAGTTATGTCAAAATGGATTGCGTAAAAATATTCTAAGTCTTCAAATATCCGTGTGTACCAATTTTCATCAAAATTGGTTGAACGGTACTTGCATAGGAAGTGGTCGAACAGAATAGAATTCGATGTACTGCAGCGCCATCTTGCAGCAAGTCATGACAAAACAGATAGTGTAAAAATATTTTCCGTGTTCAAATATCCATACGTACCAATTTTTGCCAAAATCGGTTGAATGTTATTTTCATAGTAAGAGGGTTGAACGGAATAGAAATCGACGTTCTGGAGCGCCATCTAGCGTCAAGTTACAGTACAATGGATAAAGTAAAAATATTCTACGTCTTCAAATATCCGTGTGTACCAATTTTCATCAAATTCAGTTGAACGATACTTGCGTAGCAAGCGGTCGAACGGAATAGAACTCGACGTTCTGCAGCGCCACCCAGGGGCAAGCTAGAGGAAAATGGATAGCATAAAAACCTTCTCCGCATTCGAATATCCATAAATAGCAATTTTCATCAAAATTGGTTGAATGGTATTTTCATAGTAAGCGGTCCAACGGAATAGAATTCGATGCTCTGCAGCGCCACCTAGCGGCAAGTTATGTCAAAATGGATTGCGTAAAAATATTCTCCGTGTGCAAATATCCATACGCACCAATTTTCGTCAAGATTAGTTAAACGGTATTTTCATAGCAAGCGGTTGAATAGTATTCGAAGTTCTGCAGCGCCACCTAGCGGCGAGTTAGAGTAAAATAGATAGCATAAAAACCTTCTCCGTGACAAAAGACTTGAATGTACCAAATTTCATGGTGAACGGTCAAACGGTTTTGGAGTTTTGCAATGTCATACACACACATACCTACAAATATTCATTTTTATATATATAGATACTAGCTGACCCGGCAAACGTTGTTTTGCCATATAAAATTATTCCTAGGATTATTTTAGTAAAAAGAAATGACTAACTTATTGTAAGTTTGTGAGGATGTGGTATATGAGTGGAAGAGGCACGGAGCTCTGTGAACGATGCTGGAATATAAAAATAACACAATACCAAACATTTATATTTTTAATTCATTGTAATGTATTCTTTAAATTTATATATATCGCTAATTACAATAATTTTACAAAAAAAAAAATCAATCTCTTAACGGAATAAAGTGTACAATATTTTTTGTTACCCCACCTTTAGCTAACACAAACAAACTGGATGGTTTGCCCACTCGAGAGCATGCCACGTATAATTGTCCGTGTGAAAAACATGGTGTGCTCAAATCTAAGCCACAAACAGACATAGTTTGGCCTTGAGACTTATTGATAGTCATTGCAAATGCCAATCTTATTGGAAATTGAAGACGTTTAAATTGAATTGGCACATCCGTGGGTATAATAGGGATCCGTGGTAGTAATATATTTTCACCTCGAAATTTGCCATTTAAAATGACGGCTTCGACAACATTTTTCATTAGTTTTTTAATAACTAATCGCGTGCCGTTACACAGCCGTGGTGGGTTCAAATTACGAAGCAAAATAACCGGAGATCCAACCTTCAGTTGTAAGTTATGCGGCGGCATGCCTGGTAAATCTAATGAGTTTAAAAACTCTGCTGGATAATTCACACCTTCGGTGGCATCGCAAACTGTATCAATAGATTTGTATGACACTAACTCCCCTGGCAATAAATGTTGTATTTTAAGATTCAGTTCGTTGACGTCTCCATTTTTTGCTGCTAAAATTGCTCTTTCTGCCAGCCACTCATGATTAATATATTGTGTATGTACATCGGGAAATATCTGGTCAATGAGAGCATCTTGCGAATCAGTAATTGTGCAGAAATCGGCCGGTAATTTTATGCATCCAGTTTCATCTACAGTAACTTTTCCATCGCCGATATTTAACAGCTGTTTTGAGAATGCCTCAGCGGATAGATCTCGAAGTATTTGAACGCGCATATTTACTTTCAGTTGTAATTTTTCAACATTACGCCACAGTGGCGATGATTTTAAGCAGGCGTTGATTTCATCAGCATACGTTGAACGTGGGATGACGGGAAGTGTTTGTCTAAAATCTCCTGAAAGGAGTACCAGAGTGCCGCCAAATAGTTTGTCCTTGTTTTTAAGATCTTTCATTGTCCTGTTCAACGCCTCAAGCGAATGTTTGTGTGCCATAGTGCATTCATCCCAGATGATAATTTTACACTGTTTCAGCACTGTGGCCATGGGCGATTGTTTTTTTATGTTGCACACTGCATCTGGGTTATTTTGAATATTTAGTGGTAGCTTAAATACTGAATGAGCTGTTCTGCCTCCATCCAATAAAGTTGCCGCAATACCAGACGATGCAACGGCCAATGCGATGCCATTATTCGATCGTATTTCGGCTAGGATTAGCGAAATAAGGAATGTTTTACCAGTTCCACCTGGTGCATCCAAAAAAAAGAATCCACCTTGCCCTGCCGAAACTGCAAGCATAATGCGATCGTAAATGCTTCTTTGTTCCTCATTCATTAATGGGATATTGCGAGTAACAATCGCTGCCATTTCTGCAGTATTGTATTGTAGTTCTCGATTCATTTCATTATTTATTAAATCAGATACACTACGATTTGGCGAACGCATGCCGAAATGACTGAGTGGTAAGTTGGCAATGATAATGCACAGATCCTCAATAGCAATCAATGCTTCATTGTACATAGCGTCGCTGAATGGTATTGTTAAATCGTTGCACCGTGTACGATGTTCATGCAAAATATCATCACTCATTGAATCTTTATGACTATCCCACAATGTCTCTGCTCGGGCCGGGAAACATGCAGTCAACACTATAGCGAACAATAGACGAATTTGTTTTGCCGTACAGTTCAATGCTGCTTCAGCAAGCATACATTCCCACTGGTTGTCATCTTCCAGCAAGCCTAGTGCAAGGCATGCTTCTTTATACGTTGGATATTGTTGTCCATTCACTTTACGTATATCTTGAAATGACAATGGGCCGGTAACATTAACCAACAACAGTCGAAGATAAAAGCACTCAGTCTGCTTTGGATTTACTGCAAATACTCGTCCCAAGGTGTTTGATTTATATAAACCGGGACATGCATCAATCGGTGTACCTTGCTTGCGAGGCATCCATTTTTTTGTTTGAGCCCATGTGAAAAAACTTGGTACTTCTGAATAGAGTAATGTCCGTGCAAAGGCACCAAAAGCATCCGCACGATTACACAATTCAAAAAATTCGGTGAGTGTAGTTTTTGGTGGATTTATAGCATGATCAATCGCTGTCTCGTTCGTAAAATATACGCGCTGGCCGTTCTCAAGATGGACGGCTAAATGAATAACTGCTGGATCCCGTTCATGAATTGGGAAATCAAAGATACGCCAAACAGCTTCATTGGAGCTGATGTATCGGCCCGTTTGATAGAGAGTTATTTCATCATTTTTATTCACTGGAGGAGCATTGTTATTGGTATTTTCAACTCGAAATACAGCCATATCACTGCCTTTATGTACATACTTACAAATGTATTTGATGCTCTTCACGGAACTGCAGAACTCAACGTTAATATGAGCGTCGTATGTTTTGCTCAATAGAGGCGAATATGGCACCACCCAACGATTGTCAATGTCAATATCTATGTTGTTGATATTTTTAGTAAATGATTGTCCGCCATTATCGGGACTCCTTCGAAGATATATTGGATATCCGTCAACATTTGTGATCGTATCGTTAGTGAAATTTTTAGGGAAACTTTTGGTGCATTTTCCATCTGCCATGCAAGGCGATGAACGATTCAGGTCACCGCATGGGCCATGAATCATGTTTGCTGTAACAATATCAAACAGCAATTGATCAGTAGACGGATCTGGAATTTCCGCAGAAATTATACTATCGATTTCTTCAGGACGGATTTTGTCGATTAACCAAACCAAAATGTGTGCATGAGGTAATCCCCTCTTTTGCCACTCAACCGAATACATCCAGCAACGTGTGGGACCGAATACATGTAATTTTGTAATGAAACTTATTAAAGACTTTAATTTTTGTCTGAACACACGTGCTGTAATGTCATGACGATGTATTGCATTTTGTCCAGTCAATAACAAAGATGTGATCTCCGGCCATTTTGGATTACACGTGAACGTAATAAATAAACATGGTCGTCCATATTCGCGCACGAAAGTCAGTGCATCCTGTATGTATTCTTGCATATGACGTGGACTGCCTATATACGATGATGGTAGAATGACAGAGCTACCAATTTCGGCGGCATCGGCGTTGTTGGCAATAGCATCTCGCAAGTGAATGTATTCTTCCGCACGCAGCTTTTGCTGATTATATCGCAAGTACCGTAATCGTTCGCTCTCTATCTTCACGTACATGTCGACCATGAATTGTTGACAAAGCTCACGACATTGTAGAATGACGTTATCCTGATCGGGTCTAATCATCAACCGATAAGCATAAAAATCCTTCGAACTAACGTTCTTGCTTGTTTCGGCTCCTGTAATGATATATATGAATAAAAACAAATACTAATTAATAATTAACAATAGTTAAGTTTAATGAATTACGATTAATAAATTAAGTTTTTGGTATATTAGTAATGATCAAGTTCATAATGAATATAGTACCTGTTGTGGGATCTCGTTCTTTAATATTTATGCAATACCCGTCTTGTCCCTTCCAGAATATTAGTGGATATTGGAGAGCGTCATATGAACGGTGTGTATCAGCAATGAACTGGAGATTATTACTTCTTCTACGAATCACAATATCTCGTGTAGCTGTACAATCGCCAACCATGATTCCAGCAACGTCGTCAACAATCGGTGCGTTAAATCTACGAATATGCTCTCCAGCAGGTGTTTTATCAGGATTGATGACAATAGCATGATTATCACTTTGTAATTTGTGCATGTGTGATTTGAATAATTTCAACAATTCATTGTGTTCATTTAATAGAGCATCCAGCTCGCTGACGATACGTCTTGCAAAAACTGAATTAAGGTTATTGTAGCCGCAACGTGCATCCACGCGTGCATCTTCACCACCCATAAAGTAAATTTGTAAAAATTTATGTGGTTCGTTTGGCATTGGCAGCAATGAAGCCACTTTGTGATAAATTTGGCCTTTGATTTTAAATGTTGAATTGAATTGTTGACCATTTACAGCGCTATTTTTAACTATTTCTGTTGCTCCGAACGAAGTCATTTGGAAACATGAATTGAATGTTCGAATTGACTTTAGGAACAGGTTGGAATCTAGATCAGTGCCGATAAGTAAACCGTTCAATGGCTCAGGTGGTGTTTGAATTATAGGCAGCTGCACCTTTCCGGACGAGCAACACATTCCGGCTGGCTCATTTTTAAATTTAAGAGCATTACAGTGCGGACATTCCTTATCCATAGCACCAATTACTACTTTTGAATGAGCATAATATTGAACATCGGGTTCATACTGGAACGCTAGACGCAGGAATGAAGCAGATGTAAATGATCGATGTACCTGTTTGCGGTGTTGTTCATTTGCTCTGAGTCTGCTAACTATAAAATAGCGTGCTTGTCTTTGTTCTAATCTTCTTTGTTCATTTCGTTCAGATCGTGCATCTTCTGATTCTGCTTGACGCAATTGAGCCATGCGCACACGCACATTAGTATTATCTTGCTGCTGCTGTTCTTCTGTCCTTTGGGCTCTTATATTTCGCTTGCCTGCAGTTCTACGTGTTTTCCTGCCTGATTCTTTGCTTTTATGTGGCAATCGTAATTTAGAATTAAAATAGCGATTTGGAACAACATGTAAGTACAGCATGCCGTTACAATTTTATTTATTTTGGATTGCCAATTAATGAAGTTTTATTAATTAAGGGTCTTCAACTTCCTTAACTGGTGCGTTTATCGCTAGTTTGTTTACTTTAGTTGTCATCTAGTTCTTTTGGGCGCGTTGAAACGGTACTTACGTATTAACTCGGCGGTCACTTCCGCCAAACTACTTTTTCATAGATTTTAAATACATTGCCAATCGTATTCCAAACCATCAACAATTTCATGTGCCCAGCATTTATCTTGGTGAAAAAATTGCTTGTCTTGGCGGACCGCCTGAAAACACGTATGTACCGTTGAAACTTGTGCATAACTCCCAGAGACCCATGACTGCAAAGCTCGCCAAAGTACGGGAATTTTTTAGGTTGGCGAGAGTGGGGGCGCTAAAATAGGAATCAACTCTTTCTTGTACCATAAAACACATCTTTGGAATCGAAATCTATCTTAAAATCGCCACTTGAAACTGTTTAGAATTTCCTCCAGGCATGTTCTTCCTGTAGGCATATTCCAACTATACCGCAAAGACATTTTAAATACTGTTTGGAATGGACATCATAATCCATGAGTGTACCGTGTTTCCCTTTCTTGTTCCACAGAGCACTTCTTCGGAATAGAAATCTATATTAAAATCGATTAATAAAACTCTTTTACAATATACGCCAGGCGTTTTCTAACTATACGCGAAATATATTTATAATAAATTGTCGCGTCTTGGCACCACATTTAGCGATCCATTATCAAAAATTGCAAACCTTGTGCGACTTTCAACATTTTATTAACTCCCCCCCCCCTCTCCACATTATCTGGCAAACACATCTGAAAAGTGATTCGACACGCTAATGTCTACACAGAAATCCTGATTGAAATGAATAGCACTCGGGGCTAAACATTTTGGGGTGGACCGCCCTTATGACTTAGGAGTATGAGACATAGTTAAAAACCTATTCTATGACCTAACGAATATACATAGAAAATTTCATTAAAATTGGTCGAGTGGTTTCGGAGGAGTTAGGTGACTAACACTGGGACAGGAGAATTTTATATATTAGATTGGAGTTGAAATTCAGAAGTTCTCATGAGTCAGAAAAGGACAGATATATATTTTTTCACATTTTCGCAACCCACAACCACCCACCGCGACCAAAACCCCTTACTTTCACAGTGAGAACAAGGGGTACTTACCACAACAACGGGAAGTTAATTCGAGTTGGTGGTGATAGAGAAAACCCTGTCTTTACAAACGAACATTAGCATTTTATATATATATTAAGATTACTAAGTTACCAAATACTTCCAGATTATCTGCCGTATGTTAAATAGTCCTTTCGTCAGTTACACACAAAAAAGAGGTATTTTTCTTTTTTTATAGTAATATTTTTGCCGACATAAATGAAGATCAAATACGTGGCTGCGGCTTTTAGGTAGGGAAAATATTTTGACTATTTTTTCTGCTTCAAAACAGGGGTGCGACTATAATGCGAGGGCGACTACTACGCGAGTAAACACGGTAGTTTTAATCTCACGCTATTTTTAATTTAAGAAGTCACGTTGGGGAGCCGGCAGAATATTTCCCAGGGGGGGGGGTGGCAAAGATTACTCCAGAGGAGGGCAAAGACTAAAGGGGGGGGGGCAAAGACTACTTCAACGTATGGTTACCATGTTGGAGAGCAAAAAAGCAAGGGAAAACACTGCATACAAAAATCCAGGGGGGGCATTGCCCCCCCTTTCCCTATGCTGCCGGCGCCCATGTTCTTGACTGCCGTAAAAGGAAAAACCAGTTAATTGACCCAGTTAGATTTTTTAACGAAGTAACATTAAAACTTACCAAATATTAAATTTAAAAATAAATCTTCTGTTAATTCTTAATATTTCACCTATCATTTAAACTATCCATCAGTATTATCAGTTTTTGAAATCAATGTAATTGAAATCAATGTAAATATTAATTTTGAAATCAATGTTTGAAATCAATCTAAATCAGTTTTTGAAATCAATGGAGAATTTTTACGAATTTTTAAGTAAAGAAGGATTTTCATTTCAGTAACACCTGCTTATAATTTTCGGTTTGATATCTTGTGGTTTGGTTGTCATGGATACAGTAACAAAGATTAAAATTGCCAGTTGAAAAAAATAAATAAAAACGGGGAGCAGACGATTTCTTTGCTTGGCTCAATTTCCTTTTTAAATACTGGATTTATTTGTGAGAAGAAAAATTAAACTGCATAATATAGAAAAACAATTTAAAGCCTTTATAAATAGCTCAGTCTTATCTCTTATCTCTTTTCTTTTTGTAAAGGGTTGCAAGAGAGGGTGACGTATTTTTAAAATAAAAAAAATGTCCATTTCATGTAGTGTCTCAGGTATTTAACGCTAAAACGTGAACCTAAAAGACAGCATGTCTGAGGAAATAAGACATTTTGAAAGTGAGAAGTTCATTGCAAACGGTCCATTTTCACTTTTTTGATACCGAATGACGCTGACATAGTTTTTTTTTTTTTTTTTTTTTTTTTTTTTTGGTGTGTGTGTGTGTGTCATTATATTGCAATGATCTCAGGTTATTACATATATGACGCAAATTTTAAGTCAAGAGTGAAATAATTTTGCTTTTTCTAGATTCCACATCACTGGAATTAATTCGAATTACACATGTGAGGAAATTTTTCGTTTTCTACCGTGCGAAGAACGGGCACGCAGCTAGTATTCATATAAAGTAAGGGTTTTATGAATGATGTACTTCAAATATGAATTAATAAACAAAAACAAACAGACAAAATGTAAGGGGAATAATAATACATCGTTATGTGACAGCACTTTAATTTGCTGCACTGTAGTTATTTCTCCGTACTCATTGCATCCATAATTAAACGATATTATGCATGCTCAGCGAAAAATAAAACTTGCCTGCTTCGCGAGTAACGGCCAACTGAGGGAAAACGGGTTGCCGTAGTTTGGATGATTTTTCTGCCGTGGATGATTTTCTGAGCATGCGCACTAAGACCGTGTCGTATCTCTACGAAGTTCAGTATCTCTAGCCGGACCCAGTGATGATTTTTGGGGTCTCGCAAAGGACCAGCGTTAGCATATTTTCGAGGGTGGAGCAGGATAAGGATTCTGGTTTTACTCGCTAATCGATTTGATTGATAGCTGTTGGCGCAGATGCACGTGAACCTCGTCCATATTCATCACTTATTACAACATTAAAGTTATTTTATTTCTTATCTAACAACTGTAATTTTTCAAGAAATCTATTTTCCCAATTTTTAGTGCATAGAGCATTAACATTGCGGAATTCACTTGGGGAAACGGGTTTTCTCGTGCGCTGTCAGTCAGAACGCGTTTTGCCTGGTTAATTCGGGTTTTGACTGATTTCGGGTTTTAAATGTAACATATATATATTCGGGATGTAACGTATAGTGATTTTGCGGGATATCGGATATCCGAAGCTCTTTTGGTTGCCGAATACGGATATCCGGCCATTTTTCCTAACATAGGTTTAAATGCCTTTTTTCTGTTTTAATAATTTAATATTAATTTACAGTAAGTCATTTTTAGTTTTATTTTAAGTTAAATTACTTTTAGAGATTGATAAATAAAAAGTAAATCTCTCTTTTAAATATTTATAATGAAATTATCATGCTTTCTTTTGTAGTTTTATACAGGTATGAAACAGAATTTTTCAGATTATGTATTACATGTTTTTAATCGAAAATAATATATTTTTTAACTGTCAGTTAAAAAACAAAAATAGGTCTGTCTAATTGTTTAGCTCCTAAAATATGCGAGCATTCTTTCACAGTAGAAAACTTTATATGGCACCATAAGGGGGAAAAATGGGGGGGGCAAATTCATAAAAAAAAATATGAATTTCCCCCCCCCCCCATTTCAAACATTAGTTTCCAAATTTTAAGACAATTTCACTTTTTTACTCTTGATTTTGACATTCCGACATACACATACACAAAAAAAAAAAAAAAGATTGGTCAAAGTACTTTAGGTATGGAGTGATAATCATACCCAATACTGAAGTAGTAACTAAATCAGCCATTTTCAACTAGCAAAGTACCATGTTACAACAAGGCTGTCTGCACAAGCAGCCATGTTATCATTTTCATTAATAAATATCTCACAAACACACATTTTAAAAGTATATATTTTATGTAGACTTAACTTTAAAAATCAATTGAAACTTGCAGAAAATCATAAATGAATTTAAATAACTAAATTCAATAAAAAAATATGCAAAATAAAGTTTAATTTTTTTATCATTAGATATTCGAGACTCAATTAAGGAATGCTCAGTAAAAGATTGCCATTTAGAAAAAGGATGAAGATTGAAAATTTCTCCCTGCCGCTGTAAATAAATTTTTTAAGACATAATAATCGGAGTATTTTGTTAATTATCAGATTTTCGGAGCAAATTACAAATATCAGAAAAACTCCAGTGTAAAATTATATTATTTCTGAGATAACCATGAGAGAAATCGCATATACTGGATCCACATATTTTTCAAATGATACTCTGCACCGTGCTTATAAATTTGTAATTAAACTTCCCCTGTAAACAGCAGTCTACAGCTGAAAAGGATGAGAAGATGGGCTCCAAATTTCCAAATGGACACTACATGAGATGTGCTTAAAGTTTTTTTTTTAGTTCAGAAAATGTCTGCTAAGCGGCACTTAGCAGCATGAAATCAACTCTAAATATTAGCCTAACTAGTTATAAATGTGCTCAAAAATTACTGAACAAATGTTGAAATCGTGTGTTTATTTTGAATGATCCATTTCCAGTGTTAAATTTGCTGTTTTTTCAGTTAAAAAATATATCCCTCTGTTTTATGTAACACTTTATCAAAAATGTTGAAAGATAATTTCCCATCCTGCCCCATGCATATTATACACTGTCTACCAATAAGTATTTGGACACCTATACAATGACGATATCTGCGGTCCTGAGATACGTCACGGCCTCCGCCGGTATATATCATGTAGGAAACAGCATCGGCATTAGTCGCATGCAAGATGCCGCGCAGTTCGGAGCTCTCTGATTTCGAGAAAGGTATAATTATCGTGTATCACAAATGTGGCCGATCCTTAAGGGACTAGCGATCTGAAGTACCCAAAATCGACAGTGGCCTATGTGATTAAGAAGTGGAAGGTGAGCGGTGATTGTCGGAATGTGCCCCGAGTCGGCAGACCAACGAAACTGGGAGATAGAGACCGACGAGTGCTGTCCAGAGAAATTCGGAAGAACCGCACCCAACCGATGGCCCTCATCCGCGAGGAGTTTCAACAGGCATCCGGGAGTATTGTTTCAATGAATACCATCCGTAAGGAAGCACATCTGCTTGGTTTTCATGGTCGTGCTGCTGCCCATAAGCCTTTGATCACAAAGTCCAACCGCGCTGCTCGGTTAATGTGGTGCAAAGCACATCGAAATTGGACCGTAGATCAGTGGAAACGGGTTCTTTGGAGCGACGAATCAAGGTTCACCCTTTACCGTTCGGATGGCAGGGTCTGGGTCTGGCGTCTGCCTGGAGAACGTCTCCTGCCAGAATGCATTGTGCCAACAGTCAAGTTCGGCGGAGGTGGAATTATGGTCTGGGGGTGTTTCTCCTGGTATGGACTGGGACCCTTGGTCCCCATTCATGGTAAGCTCAACGCCGATGCCTACTGCACAATTTTGGATGACACTGTGCTGTCTACGCTCTGGCAGTTTTACGGGTTGGACCCCTGTTACTTTCAGGACGACAATGCCAGTTGTCATGTTTCGAGGTTAACCAAGGCTTGGTATGGTGCCAATGGAGTTCATCGAATGGACTGGCCTGCCCAGAGCCCAGACCTGAACTCTATCGAGAACCTCTGGGACGAGTTGGATCGCCGAATTAAGGGGTGCACTACCCGTCCAAAATCGGTGAAGGAACTTCTATGTCTACTCCAAGCCGAGTGGAAGACAATACCACTAGCTGTAATACAAAGACTTGTGGAAAGTATTCCCCGGAGGGTTCACGCTGTAATTGCCTCTCGTGGAGGCTCTACCAACTATTGATTTTGAATATAGTTTTTCTTTTCTATCATAGGCGTCCAAATACTTATTGCTAGACAGTGTAGATAGAACCTTAGTAGTATATGGCCGGATATCCGGTAGAGAATTCGGGTATCCGACGGTATTTCGGATATAGAAAAATCAGCCGGATACCGGATACTTGCCAGATATCCGTTACATCCCTAATATATAGTATATATATATATAACATTAGAAATCAAAAGCCCATGAAAATCCCATATTTCTGGAACTACGCAGTTTAATTCAGTTGGAACAAAGAAATCCGCGTTCAAAAACTGCAATTACTACACGGTCCCTTGCAATCCCTTTGTAATTTTGTAGACGGTACCGGCAGCCAGCCACAAAGGCGTCTTAAAAGTCATAACAAACCCTGGAAATACCGCTGCCCAGTTTTAGTTTTTGGCCAATGGTTGCAACGTTTTTGTGGTCATGTGACACTACATTAAAAGTTTTTAAAAGGACCTGCAACAGGTCAGGAGCAGACTTTTCGCCTGACGCAGCTGCTAAGAAAAGATGTATCCAGTCGTGAAATAAAATCATGTAATCGTAGTTTGACTCCGACTCCTTTCATCCATCGGCAGCCGTAAAGCGTGCCCAAGAATTTCCGCCGAGCTCCTCGGCGTTTGCCGGCCAGCGACGATCGGCCGCCTCAACCCATACGGCCCGGATATCGCAATGGCGACTCTAATCCAGAGTCCCAAGCCGCCTAATACCCAAAGCCAGGAGACCTTTCCGCAGCTGCCGTAAAAGGCTTTAAGGTCGGCTTCGCCGACCAAGCCGGCTTCTGTGGCTTCAAATTCAACGCCAGAAGACCACAACAGCCCTCGCCATACCGCCGGCCGTTCATGACTACACAGCACTCCCGTAGCGCCCTAATGCTATGTGTGTGTGTGTGTGTGTGTGTGTGTGTGTGTGTGTGTGTGTGTGTGTGTGTGTGTGTGTGTGTGTGCGCGCGTGTGTGTGTGTGTGTATAAAGATGGCCTCTCGCCGTCAGGTTCGTAATAAGAGACGCTACACCATTCTTCCAGTTTAAACACTTTATTTCCAAATTCGTGAGGAGTACGGGAAGTCAGGCCGGCGATCACTTTTGCTACGTGGCTGTTTTTTCTAACTTTTCCAACGTCCAGACAGCATCCACGGACTTTTTGCTGCTCCTGCTTAAATACTCCCTAGTTTATAAGCTGACGCTAGGCCATAATTGACGTTACCCTTTCTCTGATTTGTTCTGTAAAGTCATGTCATTTACTTATTTAGCCCAAGAATTTTAGGTTGGACTGACCACAAACCGCAAACGCCTGTCATTCCAGCTTAATTTGCCCTTCTGATTCTTAAGTGCTCAAAAAATTGTCTCTGAAAGTAATATTTATCTGGCCGAGAAACAATCTTTACAGTGAACGTACTCTGTTTCACAGAGTACGCCTTGGATAATTTAATCTAATTTAATCTAAAGTCACCTGAAAAACCATCCTTAATCTCTGTGAAACAGAGTACTTTCACTGTAAAGATTGTTTCTCGGCCAGATAAATATTACTTTCAGAGACAATTTTTTGAGCACTTAAGAATCAGAAGGGCAAATTAAGCTGGAATGACAGGCGTTTGCGGTTTGTGGTCAGTCCAACCTAAAATTATTTATTATTATTATTATTATTATTATTATTATAAACTAGATGCGTGCCTGTTCTTCGCACAGTAGGAAACGAGCATTTTTCATACATGTGTCATTCGAATTAATTCCAGTAATGTGGAATCTAAAAAAGCAAATTTATTTTACTCTTGACATAAAGTTTGCGTCATGAATACTAACCTGAGATCACAGCAATATCATATCACTAAAAACTATGTTCATTAATTCCCCAGACACTACATAATGTGGATGGACAGCCGTTTTCCTTTAAAATAGCTGCGCACCCGCTCTTCATACGGGAAGAAGCGAATATTTTACTAAAATATGATCATAACTACATTAGACAAAACAGAATTTTTAAAAAAGTTCAGGTAATCTCTTCTGTTGAAACTACTGCAGAATATATTAACGCAAAGTATAATTACTTATCGTTTTGTTAGTTGTAAGACAACCGTTGAAAAAGGATTAACAGAACACTTAATTTCATGAAATATTTATTAAAGAGGTATATTGTGATTTATTTATATTATCCTTAGAAATCTACTAATACTACCTATTCTGTATTTTAATCCCCCATCTATCTTCACTTCTCCCTCTTTAATGATCAATTAAAGAAACAGCTGAGATATTTGGCACTGTACGGTAGCGTGCAAAAAACAGATGGGGACACAATTATAGGACGAAACTAGATGAAAATTGTCTCTGGCCCGTACGAACAGGACGATTTATTTCACTGTCACAAACACATCCATAAAAACATCTATACTCCTCCCCTCACGGAGGAAAACTTTTCACGAGTTTGGAGGGAAAAGTTTTTACCTGAAAATCTTCAAAGTTTGTCAGTCTTCAAAGTTTGTTAAAAATAATTAAGTAGGGCCGACAAATCCTATTTCAGTGCCAGTTCAGTGCCATTCAAAGAACAGTGCATTTCCCCAAACAAAAAATTCAATTATAACTACATATAATAAAGTTACATAAACTTCACTAATAATCAGAAGATATGACCAAATAATACAATTATTTACAATATTAGTAGAAATATAAATTCAAACAAAACAGATAATAACATTATAATTTCTTAATTGCCTTTAATTTAGGGGAGACGACTTAAGCTGTCAGCATTTTGATGAAGTTTGCCCTTTTTATGAACAACTTCATAATTGTATGGCTGTAAAGTTAGGGCCCATCTTAAAAGTCGCGGATTTGTCCCGCTGTTTTTCCCTAACCACACGAAAGGATTATGATCCGTCTGAATAATGAATTTGTGCTGTCCATCGAGATAACACTTCAACTTTTGTACGGCATAAATTATTGCTGCACATTCCTTTTCAATAGTACTATAATTTTGTTCGGCGGAAGAAAACTTTCTACTCAAGTACGTTATTGAATGTTCGTCGTCATTTTCTACTTGTGATAGGACAACACCAATTCCATAATTGGAGGCGTCGCACTGTACGAGGAACGGTTTTGTAAAATTTGGACTGTGCAACACTGGTCTTTCCGTTAACCTTCTTTTAAGTTCATCGAATGCAGTTTGACATGCTTCCGTCCATCTTATAGCTGACATGCGACTTTTTCCTTTTAGTAGGTTGGTCAATGGTGCTGAAATCACGGAAAATTCGGGAATGTACCTTCGATAATATCCAGCCAGTCCTAGAAATGATCTAATGTGTGTTTTCGTAGAAGGAGTAGGGAAGTCTCTTATGGCTTGGACTTTAACTTCCCCTGGTCTTCGTTGTCCTTGACCAACTACATGACCTAAGTACTTCACGGTCGCTTTTGCAAACTGACATTTTGATGGTTTTATATGCAACTTAGCTGTCTTCATCTTTTCGAATACAATTTTTAAATGCGATATATGCTCTTCCCACGTAGGAGAAAATATGGCGACATCATCTAGATATGGCACGGAAAATTCTTCGCAAGTTTTTAACAGTCCAGCCATCAACCGGCTGAAATCATATGGAGCATTTTTTAGTCCAAACGGTAACCGTAACGGTTTGAAAATACCAAAGCTGGTACAGAAAGCAGCATAACGCTGAGCTCGTGCCGTTAATGGGATTTGCCAATAACCTCTGGTCAAATCCAGTATAGTTATATAATTTGCATTCGATACCTTTTCCACTAGTTGCTCTATATTTGGTAGTGGAAAATACTGCGTTTTAGTGACGTTGTTCAATTTCCTATAGTCAATGCAGGGTCGGGGATCTTTCCCGGGGACTTCAACTAAGATGAGCGGGGATGAAAAGTCGGATTCGCCTTCCTCAATTATTCCGAGAGTCAGCATCTTTTCTACTTCTTTCTTTAAAATTTCACTTTGTCTAGGCGACAACCGGTATGCCTTTGTACAAATTGGTTTCTCGGATTCCAATTCAATATCATGTTTAGTAAGGTTCATACATCCTGTCTCATTTGAGAAAATGCCAGAATACTCAGATATTAGAAGTCTCAGAGTTTCACGTTCACTTTCAGAAAGTCGGGAGTTTGACTCTATGTTCTGGAAAAGTTCAGACTCTTCATTTTTACAGGAGTTCAGCTGCAAACATTGCATTTCCACAGGGATTGCATCTGGATATTTAGAAGACATGCAAATTGCAGTTATAATGTATCTGTTTCCTGAGGGTGTCACGGGCAAAGGCCCACAAGCATCAACATTTATTTTCGTAAAAATTTCTGTGATAACTGGTACGATCTTTAAAGGAGCCTTCTTCTTTTCTTGAGGTTTTCCAGCTCTTTGGTAACTGTCACAAGCCTTCACGAAATTCTCAACATCTCGGTAACAGTTGGGCCAATAGAAACTTTTAAAGAGTGCATCTTTAGTTTTTGTTGCTCCAAGATGAGCCGCTGTTCCTTCATGACAAATTTTCATTAACTGTTCACGATACTCCTCTGGAACTACTAGCAGTCGTCTTTCTGTTCCATGTTTGTCTTCCTTCTTATAAAATAACAGTTCATTATTTAATTCAAATTTACTATTTTCCTTATCCGTAGCTAATTCCATTAGAGACTTTAATTCTGCGCTTCTACTTTGAGCTGACTTGAATTCTTCAGGTGTGATCTTCAAAAGATTAGGAGTTTCAACAAAAGGCTCCGGTGATGGTAATATACTTTTTTCTTCATCAGTGATTTTCTTCATCAGTGGTTAGGTCAATGATCTCTTGACAACTTTCATTCGACATTTCTTGCGATCTCTCATCTTCCTTTCGTAATTCTTCTTTCTTCTTAGAACGTGTTTGAACTGCGTTTATCATATGCATTTCCACATCTTTATTTTTCTTCATACTGTCGATCAATGCAGCTGTCTTATTTCCTAACAAATATTTACTTTCTTCCCATTTATACGGTTGTACTGCTGCTTTCGTTACAACATGCCCAAAACTACCTTCTAATTCTATTTCGGCTAATGGTAGACATGTAGCAGTCTCTATCAATGGTGATCTCACCCACACATATTCACCTGTAAACATATAAGGCTTCACCAACTTAGGGCAAACCAAATCTAATGTGGCTCCAGTATCGCGGAGTATGGAAACTTCTGCACCATTTACTTTACCTAAGGTGGTATAAGGAGCCATCAGGTGATCTACATCTCCGTCAGCGATATCGTTTGCAGCCACCACTTCTTTCAGTTTTGGACACTGAGGTCTAAGGTGATTATAAGAACCACACTCGTAGCATCGCGGCTGTTTTCTCTGCTCAAATTCCCTTTCTTTGTTCTTCTGTGGATCGTATTTTGTTTTATTCTTATACCTCTTGTCTTCAACCCTTAATTTTCCGTCTAACTTCCTAGAGTAGTCTGAGTTTTTCGATGATTGTCGATATCCGGTTCTTTTGAAACTATCTTTGATATTTTCATATTCGTCTATTTTATCTGCCAAGTCAAAAGGAGAAACCATTTTCATCCAGTCTTCCAGGAAATGATCTTTTATTTCTTGGGGCGCACGTCTCTTCAACTGTTCTGTAACCATTAATTCTTTCAGTTGTTCAAGCGTAGTAATCTTTAATTCAGAAGTCCATTCTTCGAAATAGCTATTTAACTCGTGAGCATAATTCCGCCATGTTTTTTCAAAACTCTTCTGATGCCTATAAAATAACTGTTTCAACCTTTCAGCATTTAATTTGTACCGCTTCAGTATCAACTCCTTAACATAGTCGTAATCTTTAACCTTCTCTACGGGTTCTCGAGCCAACATATTCGTTACTTCACTCGGCAAAACACTAAGTAAATACGCAACCCAATCTTCTTTAGAAACTCTAGCCATTTCTGCACGACGCTCAAAATTTATTAGATAGAGTCCTATTTCATCTTTCTTTTCATCGAATTTTGGGTTAATTTTCAATAATTCTACTTTAGGACCCGTCTCACTGCCACTTGAGAAGTTGGTACACAACGTACGCGAATCGCCTGTAGAAGCACTCAATTCTAACCGTTTCATTTCTAATGCAAATTCTCTATCTTTCTCTTCTTTAAGTCTCTCTTCTTTACGTTCAATTCTCTCTTTGTCTTCACGTTCAATTCTCTCCCTTTCTTCACGTTCAGCTTTTTCCCTTTCTTCAGATTTAATTCTATCACTTATTATCAAATTCACAAATTCTTTTACAAATTCTTCATCATAGTTCTTGCTATTTAATATCAAATTCTTTAAATCGATCATTTTAAGATCATCAGTAACCTCCTCCCCTAACTCTTGAGCAATTGTTCTTAATTCCTCTTTACGCGCCTTCGCGAGATAGGCCATTTTAATAGTTTGATTTTTTCAAGAAATTCCTCAGCAACGATACGAATAGAATTAAGGAAAAGTTAATGCTAATTCTAACCAAATTAATTTTCTGGTTCTTCAGATGACCCACAAAAAATTTTAGTAATAAACAATGCACAAAATACTCAATTTTAAACTTTTTCTAAAAAACCACTTAATGTCTTAAAAAACTTCAAATGGCAACCATGAAAATGTTTATCATCTTTAAATTTGCCAAAATGGTATAACTTATACCGACAAAATCATAAACATTAGTAAACCAATTAAACACATAAATAATAATAAATGAACAATGTACAATATAATTATTTAATTTTACTTAATTAATATTTTACTAATGATACTACTTAAATCAAAAGCAAACTACACCCATCTACAAATTACTTTACGAAGTTTACTTCCGTTTCTAAAAAAATGATAACAGAATTAAACACTCTTATAATATTCCCTGAGGATTTCCATTATTTTCTTCGAAAGCTGCTTAACAAACCAAAACTGTTTTTCTTTTCAAATGAAATCAAACAATATAATGCGATCAAACCATAAAGAATTTTTTCTCAAAATTATTCAACACAAAATTCAAAACAAAGTCAAACTGCGTATGAGAAAATATATTCTTTTAAACAAAACACAACTTTCATAATATTTTCTGAGAACAAAACTTTCTAATTGAAATAAGTAATTTCAGTAAATACCTCTCTTTTTTCTTATGAGAGCGAAAATTAGTCTTAAATCTGAATACACAGAATAAAACTATTTAAAAGTGTTCTCAAAACTAATCACATTCACTTCATGAAAACAGAAGGTAATTCCTATGTAAATAGCAACTCTTAATGAATCATATAATCAAGATTAATCAAGATGGTATATTCACAATAAAATAATAATTGTTTTCTTCACTCAAAATGTTCAAAAAAAAATATTTTCATCTCACACTCTGCTTAGCTTTCAGGAAAACCAATATTCTTATTTTAAACGATAATACAACCACTAAAACAAGTAATTATAGCATAAACACTCTTTTGCTCAAATCGAAACCAAAATACATATACTTGTCTTAAACGATAATACAACCGCTAAAACAAATAATTAAATACCATTAACACTATTTACCTTAATCGAAACCAAATTACATATACTTATCTTAAACGATAATACAACCGCTAAAATAAGCAATTAAATAGTATAAGCACAACCTGTTCCAAAACGACCCCAAAATCAAATTTAGTAACTTTAATACAAAAGCACTGTTTTAGATTAATTAAAAAGGCACTGTTTTAGAACTGGCACTTACCCACTAAAATTAATCATTTCTTAAAACACTGGTTTTCGATGCACTGGTTCAATCCGTAAAGCTGCCACCAAATGTATTCCTCATCTGTACGGTAGCGTGCAAAAAACAGATGGGGACACAATTATAGGACGAACAGGACGATTTATTTCACTGTCACAAACACATCCATAAAAACACAGGGTTACATTCACATTACATTATATTCGCGGTGTTAGGTGTGTGCTACAACCACAAGGGTCCGTTTAAACTCGCGGTACATCTCCATGCATTCTTCAACACCATCGCTGTCTCTGCGCCTTCTCGAACTGAAAACAAAACAACTTCTGACGTATGGCGCCATCGCATGGAGAAGGGTCTGCTCGACGTCATAACAGCACCAATGGGACCTTTTTACTCTATGGTGATTCTTTGTAATTTACACATTAGCATAAACAATAATCATTTCACGTTATGGTTGCCATTAAGGAAGCTCTCCATATATATTTAATTTATGCGTAATTCTTGCTAGACTGGCGTATTTAGCACCGCAAAACATTTCATCTCAACGTGGTGAAAAATATCCAAGCGGTGGCATTTTAAATATCCATGTATCCAATATAGCGATACCTTATAAATCATCGATAGTTCTGTCTCGTGAAAAACATCATACTGTGAAATCTCAAGAAGCTATTTATAATCGCTCTAACTGCGAGTAGGGCTTTAGTGTTGCAGAGTTTATTTTCAAGCATTATTTAATTTATTATTTCACTGTTTAATTGACGTAAAAGATACCCCGGATAGTTGAGGCTGTTAATCTAGTTATTTCGCGCAGCAGTTTTCAAACGGTATAATATTGAAACTGACAACGACGTGGAAAATTTTTTGCTTTATATAAGAACGCTATGGAGGAACGGAAGGTAAAATCGTGGAGAACGACAGTTATACGAGTGACGCAGCCAGCCCCAACAGCAACCAACCAACCAACCGAAAAACATCGCGGCACTATATTTACCGCTAACTTTTCCTATTTCGAACTTGCATCTTCTGGATCTTGGAATCCGCTCTAACGAATTTTTTACAGTTAATATATGATTTTAAGCGGTGCCAAATTCGATGAGTGACGTCGCCGGTTAAGCTAGGAAAACTCTCTTTTTTTTTTTTTTTTGAGCACCAGAGTGCTATTAATTTCAACCTTGCTTTTTGTGTAGACACGATTTTGGTACAATTAGCGAGTCGAGTCACTTTTCAAATATGTTTGCCAAGATAACGTGGAGGGGGGGGGGGAGGCGTTAATAAAATGTTGAAAGTCGCACAAGGTTTGCCATTTTTGATAAATGATCGCTAAACTGGGTGCCAAAACGCGACAATTTATTATAAATATATTTTGAGTATAGTTAGAAAACGCCTGGCGAATATTGTAAAATAGTTTTAGTATGCGATTTAAATATAGATTTTAATTCCTAAGAAGTGTTTTATAGAACAGTGAAGACAAATACGGCACACATCATGGATTATGATACACTTTTCAAATGGTATTTATAAAGGTGAATACGAATAGAAATACGAATAGAATTAAGGAAAAGTTAATGCTAATTCTAACCAAATTAATTGACTAAGCCAATGACTATGCCTGGCGAAAATTGTTAAACAGTTTTGGTAGGCGATTTTAATATAGATTTCTATTCCGAAGAAGTGTTTTATAGAACAAAGAAGGAAAACACGACAGTGGCGGACTAACGCTAAGTGAGACCCGGGGCGGTCTCCAAGTTTGGGGCCCCCTTTTAAAATTGTATTTTTTTAACCGAAAATTAAATTTTAAAGCTAACATTCATAACTGAAAAAAAAATTGAAAAATTCTATTAAACGTTTTTTTTTTGTTTTTTTTTTTACTTTTACATTTTGGTAAAATCGAAAAATAGTCTGCTTTGTCTGGCTCGCAGGAAATTAGTAAATTAGTTCGCGTGAAACTAAAACTCATTTTATTTTGCTGGTACCGGCTGGCCCAAAGCATATAGGAATAATGATAACATAACTCAATACATTTAAAACTTTTAACTACCTACACTTCGCATATTAAAACATACCTAAACCACTGAGCCTTAAACTTAAATTTGTTTTGAAAGGAAATAGTTCATTCTGTAGAAGAAACTTTTATTCAACGGAAACCTGTTTTTAGAGGAAAAATTTTTCGGTACCTTTCGATTCCGTTTAAATCCACCTTGTGATCCCAGGGTTATTTTTTGCGACCCTATTTGAGGTAGCAATCCAAAGATTGATAACCATTAGATTACAGAATTACTAAATAATAATAATTATAATAGAATACTGATTTAAACATTTATAAAATAAAAAATGTCTCGCCATTTTTAATAAATTGCTTTTTAGTTTCTGGAACTTTTATGTGATTAGTTGTAAGAAACAATTTATGTTCTTTACACGCATTTTATGTAATTTAGTTTTTCTTCAAATTTCAGTATTCTTTAAATTATAAGCACTTCTGATGAAATTAATGGACAAAAATTTCCATATTTGATTTATTAAATATTATATTTATATTCAAAGAACGAGGGCCTAGGTCTGATTTACACAAAAATGCACCATTAAAGACGTAGAGAAACTATATACAATCAATATTTCTTACAATTAAAGAATTACATTCATATTGAAAGAAGTTGTTTTAATAAATATAAAATTGTAAAGTATAAAATCTAAAATAAAGAATCTAAATATATCAAATTGTTTTTGAAACAGTGCTTATTTAAGCCAAAAAGAATACACCTAATTTTACAGATTTTGCAGTATTTAACTAATAATTGATGTTTACAATGACATTCCAAAAGCCTTATTTGTATCTCGAAATTCTACTAAGACATTGCATAAGCGAATATATTAGTTACATATAAAAGATTGTTATAATAAATATGAACATAAAATACAGTGCAGATTTAGATAACTATTGATTTGAAGAAAAAAAGTGTAATTCCAGCGGTTGCCTTACAACAGTTAATACAAGAGTAAAAAATACTTAGAAAATGTATTTTGTTAAAAGACATAGAGGACAAAACGCAATGAAGAATTGCTGGTGCACAACTCTCTCAATTACGTTGAGCGATTTAAGTGCTCCAAAAAAGGAAGAAAGCAATTTCTATCATTTTTCACTGCAAAACGCTCCATGCAGAGCGATCTACTAAAACCATTAAAAACCAGCTTTCGATTTCTTCTTCAAAAGAAAAGAAAAGGAGCACTTGTTACGACCTTACCAATTTGAAAAGATTTCCTCATTTTGGGAGCGTTTTCGTCTTCCCTGATTGGTCAGATATATAATCGCGCGCGCCTTCTCCGTTCTCCCGTCCTAAGAAAAACAACAAACAATAATGGCTGCCTGCATCGCGCTGTCTCGTCGCCCAGGATCGAATATTAAGCCTGCCTATAAATACAAGTAAGATTTTATTTTATATTCTTTACATGTTTTAATGCACTTCTAACCTGTTAGTTTTAGATTTACCTATCCAGATCATGTAAATTTTTATTCATGTGAATTGTGAATCATGTCATAAAGCTAACGTTTGGCGTGAAGCCTAAATGCTTTGTTGTCGTATCCTGTAAGTCTGTGTAGAGTAAATATCTTGGAGCTTCTGAATAATGAATCCTCATGGGGTGCATTTGAAAGCAGTGCTCTCCCCTCCCCAGTAGCGTAAAGTGGCGGATTAATGCAAGTTTTTTTTTGGGGGGTGGTTAGTTTGTCGGTAGGGGCGGTTAGTTAGAAGATTAACATATACATCCATTTAAGGAAGTAAAATAGGATCTTTTACATTAATTTTTTTTTTCTCGAGGTGGCGGGGCCACCCCGAGAAAAAAGGTGGGTAGAGAGACCCCGAGAAAAAAGGTAGGTTACCCCGAGAAAAAAGGTAGAGGTGGGTAACCCCCTGGGGGTAACTCGGGGTAACCCCCTGGTTACCCCGAGAAAAAAGGTAGAGGTGGGGGGGGCGGTTGCCCCTCCTCCCCCACCTTTAATCCGCCCTTGGTAGCGTAACCAGGATTTTATTTACTGAGGGGGGGCTGGGCATCAAATTCTAACCTAAAGTTCAATTGTAAGCTAAGTAAAGTGTTTTTATGATAATTATGATGTACAAAAGGAATGCTTTATGAGTATAATCTAAGTGATTGATTTTATTTTATATTTTATTGCAGTTAATCCTTTATAGAACATTTGATATGTTGTCAAAAGATGATTTCAACTACCTTGGAATGATCATCGCATTCTGCAGCTGGAGAAGATTTTTGCAAAAAAAAAAAAAAAAAAAAAAAAAAAAGACTTTTTTTTGTGTGTGTGTGTGTGTGTGTGTGTGTGTGTGTGTGTGTGTGTGTGCGTGTATATATTCAGTTATACATTTCATTAGAAATATTATTTCTGTTTCAGATAAAAGAAGTCTCTGAAAAGGGCCCCGAGGGAGCACATGCCCCATCTTGTGCCCCCTGCAGCGTCTATATAGACGCAGCGTCTATAGTGACTGCTAATAGAGCTCAATAATTCCAGAGTTAAAATTTTCCTTAGTACATTTTGGAAAACAGAAAAAGTGGACTGTCGTAAGCATAACGTGATCGGAAATTCGTGGGGAGGAACAAATGGGCGCCGGCAGAATATTTCCCAGAGGGGGTCAAAGACTACTCCAAGGGGGGGGGGGAAGACTTCTCAAGGAGGGGGCAAAGACTATTTCAACTTATGGTTACCATGCTGGAAAGAGCAAAAAAGCAAGGGAAAACACTGCATACAAAAATCCAGGGGGGGGGTATTGCCTCTCCTTGCCCTATGCTGCCGGTGCCCATGGAGGGACATAAAATAGAAGTGTAAATAATGGACGTTTCCTTTAAATTAAAAAAATATATATTAGGCTTCAAATAAGATTTTCAAGAGTTTGGGCAAGGGCAGCATATGCCCTCCCACTTCATCCTGTCGTGGCCGTTTTTAGAGGAATTCAATGTGTGTCCAGAGTTTGGAGGTTTTTTAAAGCACATCTCTTAAAAGCAGAAATTGGCCGGTTGTAGGAGGTAAGTTATATATATCAGGGCGGTACCCAGACAAAAATGTCGGGGGGGGAGGGGAACCAAGAGGTGAAAAAGGCTAAATTTTTCACAAAATGGCTATATTATTATAGTTTTGTTAACAAAATTTTAAATTTCGTTGGGGGCGGGGACCGCACTCCCTGGTCCCCCTCCCCTGGGTGCGGCTTTGATATATATATATATATATATATATATATATATATCCAAATAAATATACAAAATTATAATTAAACTTCTAAAAATCACACAAATCGCTTTTGAAAATCAAAATATACACATTTCGATTTAAAGCTCATATATAACGAAAAATGATTATATTCATAAAGGAGCGTTTCATGGAAATCGCTCCATTTTATGATGGAAGGCATTCATAACTGAATGAAAGCATATTAATGAAAACGGAGCGAAATTCAGAAAAATCGCTCCGTTTATGATAAAATGTATCCAAAACTGAATGAAGATAAGTCTTTCAAAAAGGAGCGTTATTCGCTCCGAATTTTTCACTCCGCCGAAAGAAAACATTTCGCTCAGACTGAGAAGAGCAACTTCGTTACGCAAAAGGAAGAAATATTCAATCAGTCTGAGCGTTTTTCGCTCAACCATTTTGAGAGAGAAGATATAAAAATTGTTACATACTGAAAAGTAAGTAGTGAATTTTTATTCATTTAAATTACAATACCATACTACAAATTTATTAGACAGTTATTAATGATTATTAATTGATTATGTAAATATTTCTGTAAAATTAAAGCTAAAATTATTACAAATTTATTAGACAATTATCTATGGATTATGTAAATATTTCTGTAAAATTAAAGTAAAAATTATCAAAGGCAGAAATGAGCAAAGAAATATGATCAAATTTAACTGAGTGGATTTTATTTTTTATAAAATATAGTGTATTATGACAGAAATTGCAACCGAACTGTGAAAATGACTGAAAATAGACACTTTGCCTATGTTTGACACCATTATTGGCATACTTTCGAAGTTATGCAAGAGTTGCTACTTATCATGTATGTATACATTTATAGTAAATAAACATCTTTCTCAAATATTTTTTAACATCATCTGACAAATAAAATATCACTTTAAAACAGTATACCTAAGCAATTGAAAGGGCATTAATTAAAATATTTAATTAAAAACAAAACAAATATTTGGAGTATATTAATTTAAATCAGGAAATTATTTACGGAAATTTAAAAAATTAAAATAATCAAAACTGTACTCATAAAGATAAAATATATTTGCGTGCTTTCGCTTTGCTAAATTTGTCGATGACATCATCAAAGTCAACAGTAGCAGCTACTTTTCTTTCTATGGACAAAATAACCAAATTTGATAATTTTTATTCCCTATCATTGTCGATCTTAGATAATTTTTAATTAGTTTAAGTTTCGAGAAACTTCTTTCGTACGAGGACCCACAAACACAGGTAGTTAAAAAATACTGCAAAATTGAAAATAAATTAAAAATTTAATTTACAAAATTAAAATCATACCCGCACAAAAATGTCAAACATACTGAAAAAAAAAATTATTCATGTTCTATGAATAAAGCATTTTTTTAACAGCATTTTGCGTTGTTCCTGTTTTTAAAATATGATTTCCTCTGGTGAAAAATAGTACGAAGTTGCTGATATTGAGCTGAAGTTTTACTATGCAGTGGAATATGAAAAGTTATTTGACATCGGAAGGGTTATCGCTTTATCAGAACAAGATGAGATTGCTACGATGAAATATTTGCATGCAATACCTGTCTCAGATTCTTTTATTTGGCTACGCCACGCCAAGATGACGCAGAAATAATTACTCTAGACAAGATTTTTTTAGTCGAATTGAATTGATTTCAGTTATTCCATTTACCATTACTAATGTAAAAAGTATCAAAACAGCTCACAATCAACTATACAATACACTCTATAAAAAAAAGTACTTAAATAACCTGATAATTTTTTTTATATGCTACTTTTTGTTTGAAATGATGTTTGCCGATTTTGTTGTAAAATGGTACACAAGTCAGAAATAAATTATGTAGATTTGTGACAACTTCTTTTAATCGCAATAGTATTTACTTTTTGTTTATTTTAAATGAAGATAGGGTATGTGTAGGGTTACATGTACATAGTATTTTTTCCCTCATTTGGCGAATGGCGAAAGTTATGACATTATTTATGAATTATTTTGAGTGTTCCTGTAAATTATGCTAAATGCATGAATTTTAGTACTCATAAAGATAATACTCAGGAATAGTTATAGTGTAGCTTTGAGAGAAAAAAATAACTACTTGTGATACATGCAGGGTAAGTTTAATTTTCTGTAGTATTTCTACAGTCGATTAAACTTCTAAAAGTAACGACGAAATGCTCCATGCGTGTGAGTGGAATGTCCCAAATAGAGAGGTACTTTTTGGGATTTTTCTTGGAAACAGTTGTACCTTCAAAAAAAGTTTTTTCATAATATGAAAATACTAGGTTGATGCTACATCTCCATGCCAATAATTCTCATGTGGGAAGTTGGCGCCAGGTGTACCAGTCCTGCGAAATTGTATAAATTAGCGTTAACGACCATGTTTAGGGCCCCGTACGGAGAGTCACTGGGGGCCTTCAAAAATTTTTAACACTGGATGCACTTTATATGAAGATGTATAACTGCACTGTGCAAAACTTTTTTTCTATATCACGTCAGAACCAACATTTAAAGTATTCTTAAAAACTGTATTTTTCATGAAATTGGAGGTATTTGTGGGGGGGGGCATATTTAGGGGCTCTGACTATCTTCGAATGAATTTACAATATGAATTGTTAATATTGAAGGTATATTACCAGATAAAAAGAAAAAATTCTCTGAAGTACCTCAGAGCCAGTCACAGTCGAGAAAATAACGTGGCAAAAATGACCGAAATTATTTCTACGTCGCTCCTGTGGGGACTTTGACACCCCCCCCCCTCCCCCAATAACTCCAAAACTAAAAGAGGTAAATTAAAAATATTTAAGATTTTTTATTTTCTTGTGTAAGGTAACACAAGAAAAAAAAATCATGAAATTCTGAGATAGTGATGGAAACTTTTCTCTTTTTTAACTTTTCTCTTTTCTCGATCAAGCATCTTGTGAAAAACAGTGATAATAATAATAATAATAATTACATTGGGGGAAACATACTGAAGCAATTCCCAAGCTGGACGACTCGAACAATTTCCTTGTCCCCAGCCTAAGTGATCCCCTCCCCCTCAAAATAAATTAATAAAAATGAACATAATTTACAAGGAAAATAGTTATACCGATTGGATGTAGATGAAAGATAAATAAGTGCAACATCAAACAGCATATCAGCAACATCAAACTGTATTCCCTCATTCTGTTATCATTAGTCAGCAGCCTACAGGGCAACAGCTAATTTAAGGACCCCAATCATGTAATGGCACAATTGTCTATTGTAGAAATGTGTTAAGTGTTTCTAGGAAATTCTTGCTTATCTTGGACAATTTTCTAAAACGGTTGCGTCGGTCATTGATTTTGAGTATCGTGGAAATAATTTCGCCATGGAATGAAAAGAATCGTGCAAAACTTTTGGAGCTTCTCAAGATTTTGATTATAAAAAAGGTCTTCCTATGTAAAAAATAATTTACATACAGGTCGTGACTAAGACAGTAGGAGGACCTAAGCACTGTTCAGGGGCCCCTATACATTCATACCCTACTGACCCATATATATATGTATAATGTATAGTCACTGAAATTTTTCAGATTAGAACTTAAGCTCTCTTAATAATCCCTGGGCCTATGGAAAAAACTTAGGGGAGGGGGGTGGGAACTTCAAATAAATTATCTAGAGCTGGGCAAATTTCACACTTGTAACAATTTCATTTCTGATTTTTGCTTCCTAGTGCAGTTTTGTTTACATCCTAGACAATGCACTAAAAGTCTAGGGGGGGGAGGCAAGTGACCTACCTTGACCCCCTTTTTATGGCCGCCTTTGTAGAGCCCCTAGGCCGAGGCTCCCTATACAGTCATACCTAGCTGACATATTTATGTATAGTAACTAGAAGTTTTCAGAATAGAACTTCAAATCTCTTAATAATTCTGGGCCCCAGGATTATTTGGCTTCGTCTCTTGAGATTTCGGTATAATCTTGAACATTAACATTTTTCTAAACTCACCCAGGTGGTGTAGCTACTAAAGAGCCATTCTATCACGCCTTGGGTCTGGGTTCGAAATCCCGCTTGGACATGGATGTTAACTTGTCCATCCCTTCATAGGAGGTAATGCAGTCCGCCCACTGGGTGTCCCCATGATGAAATGGACAGTAATTTGGGCTTTTGTAGGGGCGAAAACTTGATGAGCAAGTACCCGCACATTAAAGGAGGGGAGAACGAAAAAAAAGTTTTTATTTAACGAAAAGTGGAACTGGAATTTAAAATTTTCTAACGATTTCGGGGTCCCCTTAACAGTCGTGGCCCGGGGCGGACCGCCCCCTCCGCCCCCCCCCCGTTAGTCCGCTACTGAAACACGATACACTCATGTATTATGATGTTCATTCCAAACAGTAATTAAAATGTGTACGAGATATAGTTGGAATATGCCTATAGTTCGAATATGTCTGGTGAAGATTTTAAAACAGTATCAGTAGGCGATTTTATGATGGATTTGGATTCCAAAGATGTGCTTTATGGTTCAAGAAAGAGTTGATTCTATTTTAACGCCCCTACTTTCGCCAACCTAAAAATTCCCCGCACTTTGGCGAGCTCTGAAGTCATGGGTCTCAAGGAGTTATGCACAAGTTTCAACGTTCCCTAAACAACTACATGAAAACTAAAGTGAACAAATTAGTGATAAACGCACTAGTTAAGGAATTTGAAGACACTTAATTATTAAAACTACATTAATTGGCAACCTAAAATAAATAAAAATTTAACGGAATGCTGTATTTACAGGTTGTTTCAAATCGCCATTTTAATTCTAAATTACAATTGCCATACAAATACAAAAAATTGTCATGGTTGCTGTATATGTTTAATAATCGCCACCTTGGCGAGAGTTGGGGCGTTAAAGTAGAAATCAACCCAAGAAAGACAAACATAGCACACTCATGGATTATGATGCACATTCGAAACAATATTTAAAACGGTGAAGTATAGTTGTAATATACTTGGCGAAGATTGTAAAATAGTTTTAGTAGGCAATTTCAAGATAAATTTCGATTCCAAAGATGGGTTTTATAAAACAAGGAAGAAAAATACTGCTCACTCATGAATAATGATACACTTTCCAACCTTATGGAATAAGGAAGAAAATAGGGACGATGCAAAAATTATGATACGCTTTTAATATATAGCACTTTGGTGCGTATTTAAAATCTGAAAGGGTTTCAGATTTTCTTCATTTATTTTTAAATTTAATCCAGTTCAAAGAGGGGACTATTTAACTCGCGCAATAAAATACGGAAATGATTTTCTTTGAGGCGCGGTGGACAAGGCAGGGAGTATGAATAGAGTGCTGTTGGCGGACGCTAAAGTGAGAGAGCCAAAGAAAATATTTTTAAGGATAAGTAGGCTCTTAATTTATTTATTTATTTTTTTTTTTTGGTTCAAGTAATCATCAATTTTCATCACAGTATTCCAAATTGTTATAAATATACTGTGGACAAAATTGATCCAAAGAATTGACCTAAAAAATATAAAGGGAGATGACTCGGCGCTCAATCTCAATCCATGATTTCATACACACAAAATAATAAGTCCTCCATCCTTCCTTTTGAATATGTTATCCCTTATGTTTTAATTAGTCACTCTTTTAATAATATTTCTATTTCCTTTTGAATTTTGGCTCTGAGCTATCCTAGATGTCGCGTAGATCTGTGACAAGATTTGTACAACTTAACTTATAACGTAAACCAGTTTGCTCCTAGATAGCTAGTATTTTCCGCATCTGCTTTCTGTCCAGAGGTCTTCAGTTCGATCCTCGAAATCGCTTTTTTGCCAGATGGGGTTTGTTTTACTGTCGTTTTTGTTTTATTTCATTTTAAAAAATAATATCAGATTATTATATACTTTACTTATTTTTTCTGTAATTTATTTTGCTATAATTAATAAATAAATATAGTTAAGGCTTTGAATTAAAAAATAATTAATTTAAGTATTTTTTGGTAAAACTCCTTCCTAACTTTTTCTTTAAGCATTTCGTTTCATATATCTCTAGTATTTTGATAGCTATTTCTTATTAAAATTAAGTCTTTATTTTTCTAATATTATTAACTCTATTTTGAAAATTCAATATGTAATTAATATTTCAATGATTTTTTTTTCTCTTCAGAAAGCTCACATATTTAATTAATAATTATTACTATTTAGTATTCAAAGAAACATAAATAGTAGTTTTACATACTAACTAATTTTAATAATAATTCTTTTACTCTTCTTGTATAAATAAAATTTATTGTAACATTGAATTATAATTTTAAGACCAATATTTTTTCCAGATCTTAGGTTTTTCTCACTTTTATTTTGCATTCTTTTAAATACGAGATTTAAAATTTTGTTCCATACTTTCCAGATAGAAATTTGATTAATTAATCTAAATTTATACATGCATTATCTTTTGTATTAGACATTTAAAGGCCGGAGATGGCATCTAAAACAAGATGTTGTGCCCACTCGAGCCGAGTTCATAAGATACTGAAGATGGTAGATAACTGAAGTATAAATGTCCAGGGTTCTGGTCTATCGGATGGTTGATAATCTAAAAATTCAGAGTTTTGGACTTTTTTTCTCACGATGTAATGTAAATACGCTTCAGAAGCACTAAGAAAGTCAACCGCGCAAGACCCTCCCCCTTACATAAGTAATACGAAATACTCCTCGTGTAAGTTTACCATAACACAATACAATACAACCTTTTCAGAAATAGTTATATGCTTTTAGTGTATGTTAGTAAAAACTGAAATTAAATTAATAACATAATGTATTTCTTAAATTTATAAAACACACAAAAAGCAGATATCAATATTCTATTAATTACTTACTTGGTGAAAGACAGCATGCAGTACGTAAATTTATCGAAAATGTGGCTGAGTTTTAAATGTATCAAAACAGCTCAATTAACTTAGTATTTTAAAGCCTCTAATTTATGGGAATCATTGAGAGCCAGTTTTTTTTTTTTTTTTTTATCATCCAAAAATAAGTATAATATGTGCTAACTAAGAAAGTACCTTAAATAGATGCAGTAGAATTTTTCAAATTCAAAATCGATGACACTTTACCTATTCTGCATAACACAAAATTCCAGATTATAAAACTCCTGTAGTATTATAAAAATAAAAAATCGTTATAATCAGGTGAAGTTTTAAAAAAAGACATTTTTTTAAATAGAAAAATGTATTAAAAATAAAATACATTTACTGAGAAATTGCTCATTAGAAAGATACTATTCTTTTAAACATTTTTCATAAAATCTAAAACATTTTCGTTCGAATAATGATTTATTGTTATTTTAAAGTCTAATTTCGTCTTGATAATTCAAATTCCGTAAACTAGCAATTCAAATTTAAGAAATTCTTCTGTCTTTAAAAATAACAAAGGGCATATTTAAAAGAAAAACGGGAAACAGATAAAAGTTAAACAGAATAAACGGGGACAGATAAACACGCATGCGCGAAATCGCTAACAGCCGTTGGAGGAAGGTTACGATTCTAAAAGAGATAACAAAGCTAGTAGAAACGGAATTCTTCTTTAGCGTTACGACATCCTAATGTCTTTACTGAGTCAGTAAAGACATTGGGGACAGTAGAGACACAAGTGGAAACGGAGCTTTATACGCCCGGCTTATGTCAGCACGCCGCACAGTGGAGTATTCGTATCAAAATCCTGGCCAAAAGTCGAAAATTTTAAATTTGTTTAAAAACAGTAATATATATGTTTTTGGATAGCCTAGTAACTGATGCATCATGTAATGCATGTTTTTCGACCATAATTCATGTACAAAAGATGCAACACTCGGTTTCAAAGCAAGTTTCTTCATTTACGGCAAGAGATTTCGGCGTTTCCTGTAGATTCGTCTTGCATTTTTTACGGGCTCTTTAAATTAATTTACTGATTTGATACTAAGTATAATTATAGTAAAATATATTTATTTTAATTATATGTATCTATTAGCTTGAAAAAATAATATGACTTTATTTTAAAAAATTGTAAACTTTTTTTTTCTAATTTTTTTTCAAAGATCCACATTTTAAAAAGCTTTTTGAAGGGGTGTCGCGGCTTGTCGCGCCTAGTTTCAACTATAATCGTAATTATTACAGTATTGAGTGTCTATTCCAAGAAAAAAATGTTCCCCCAACATCCACCATTTTTATAAAAAAAAAATTATTTATATAGCGCCATTTTTATTTTTTCGATAATTTTTCGACGTGTGATCGCAAAAGGGATACAAACATACGCGCTTGTATTTCTCATAAACTATAAATTATGTGCAAGTGTTTGGATAAAGGTATATAAAATTTCATTTTAGTTAAGATTTAACATCGGTATTTTAAATTCAGTATGTAATTTCTTATTTTTCTGATGTAAATTTGCTATAAGAAGAAAATTTCTATATATTCCAAAATTGCCCATTCTTAGTCCTGTAAATAGTCCCATCTATTTACAGCTTAGTTTTCCATTTATGTCGTAAATTGTGTCAAAGCAAAAGCTCCCCATTTTTGGATCTCAAAGGTTGGCAACTGTGACTTCGGGTCATTGGAGTGTGAGTGTGTAAACAGAAACACGTGCTAGCTGTTTAAGTCATTTTGAAGTGCTGGCTTGAAATAAATTACCTTTTCCTCCAGCTTGGAAGGAGATTTTATAGGTTTCAAGTAGGCTTCTTTTAAGCAGTGTCCTTTTAGCTGCTCTAGACAAAGGCCAACGCAAATTCCCGCAAGGTAGAATTTATGGGTTATTGCAGACAACAACACTTTATTTTTACTTCATGTGATCCTGGTCACGGCACCACATGAAGTAAAAATAAAGTGTTGTCTGCAATAACCCATAAATTCTACCTTGCGGGAATAATCCTTCAACCTGTAATTGCTAAAAGAAAATACCATTCCTATTTCAAGGTCCCTGAAATAAAATAGTTACCGACTCAAATAAAGAGACAAAATTTAAAACATTTTCTTCAATTATTATGACTTCTTCCAAACTTACAATATCTTATACAATTTCCTTTTTCTTACACATTAAATAATGATAACCGTGACATTATTTGTTTCTTTTGTGAATATTCAATAAGATTAATCATAAAATCTGTTTCGCGGTGAGAATGCTGGTTATATACATAGGAGAGAGCGGGGAGATATAGTGCAACTCAAGATTAAAACAAATCAATACAAAGGTCTTTTACCTTTTCTGCTGATGCACTGGTGGGGCATTTTTTATGCTTGATGGCTCGTGACATCTAGGTTGCTATATCGTAATTTTTCAGCAATTGAAGCTCGGCAACATTCACTCACTTTTAATAAAATTGCTGGTTCACTACGGAATTTTTTTTAATCATTTTTTTTGAACACACTCACTCAACCACATCACTTTTGAAGTCCGTTTACTCTGAACTTCATCTCGACTCTCTCGTCACTTCTCATCTCGTACTTCTTTTTTTCCTCTTGAGCCCCTTTTTCTTTTCGCTTTTTTTAGCAACCAATCCGTGGTTCCTTTTGCTCACGTCCCCTTTACGTGCATAATTTTCTGTTTCTCCGTTTCTGTGATTGGTTCACCGTCCTTATTTTCTACGCCTCCTAATCTACGTCTTTCTGCGTAACATTGGCCATCTGAGACAGTCTACAATAAATTTTTCTAATTTATTATGGGGGAATTTTGACTGTCCCCTCCTGACACTTTCTGGCACCACGATGTCTGCATCTCGTAACTCAGCTGCCCACTATAAATTTCTGTAATTTATTATGGGGCAATTTTGACTTTGCCGTAGTGACACATCTGGCTCCATGATGTCTGGATATTGTAAATTATTCTTCGTGTGTGGGCTCCCCTTTTGCACTACAAAACAGTAATGATTTTAACGTTAAAACACATGAAAAATATTTTTGGCCAGGATTTTGACACAAATACTCCACTGTGCGCCGAGTGTCTTTTCCATCTACAGCATGTGCATTGCCGATCTCGCGGACATACGAAATTTTTCTGACACTGGAGAAAACGTATATGTATTTAGTTACAACTGGTTTCTTCTGACACTGGTCTTTTTTTTTTTTTTTTCCGAGGGTGAGTGGGGGTGAACCTTTACTAAATTAGTTTGTTTTGGTTTCTACTCAAGGGATGTGAAGTAGGTTTTGATTTTTAGACCGACAGCCTTAAGAAAATTTTATTTTAAACTTCTTTTCTTTCAGGGGGGCTTCGAGAGCAATTCTATTTTAATTCATATTACAAAACTTTTTTTTTAAATAAATAATTTTTTGCGCAAATTCTTAAACTGGTAGTTCATCTAAACATTCTCTAAAAAATGAAATTATCTACTGATAAAAAAACAAACAAACATAGTATGAAGTTATTTTTCTAAAAAGCGACATAAAACCGATTATAAACAATAATTTTTTGAGTAATGTTCTATTTTATTAATGATTATGGTCATTAATTAATTTAATTAACAATTTTGGGATGTATCATTAACTCAGTTAAAAACTTATAGTGCATCATAATATAGTTAAACATTTAACTTACAGATAGCTTTAAACTGAAAGCAAACATTGCATTAATAGATTACATTGAATTAAAACAATAGAACGAGTAACTAGGTTATCATTAATTAAGAACGAGATTATTAAATTAATAATTTTAACGAAACTTAACTTACGGTTATCGTTAAACTGAATGCAAATTAATGAATCACCATTAAAACAATAGAACAAATAGTTATATATTGTTGTTGTTTTTCTAGAATTACGGCCGATTAGCTACACGTAGGCTCTAATCCGAGAGGTGGGGGTCTTTCTAAGGGGTCCTAACCCGTATTTACGCTAAGTTTTGGAGGAAACCATGGAAAACTCCGAACTATTAGGCCGACGGACGCAACCTGGTTTCGAACCGTGCACCTTCCGTCTCCCAGTTCAGAGCGCTATGCGCTCGGCCACTGATGGGGCCCAATAGTTATATAATTATAGTAAAAAGTTAACTTACGTTTAGCATCAAACTGAATGCAAATTAATGAAATAAATCAAAGATGGCGGCAGGGATACTAATCTGTACACGACCCAAATTATAAATAGAAAATTACTCAAAAAATTATTGATTATAATCAGCATTATGCCTCTTATTATAAAATTCTAACATGTCAATTTTCTGTTACATGTTACAAAAGAACTTGTTGTGACTTTTTTAATCAAATACTCTGATACTGCATGAAAACAGATTTGTATATTTATTTACATAACTTACTGCCAAGCAAACTTCTGAAATTCGCCCTTGAAACTAATTTATTATCTTCTGACCATACCCCTAAAAAGTAATGATATCCCCATGTAATAACCCTTAACGGGTTAAAAATTTGTGATGCAACATTTTACTTTAGAGCTATATGAATTATAAATAGGGTCTTAAAAATGATGATATCAAATTTTGAGTGACGCCCTGCTGGGATTTTTAAAGATTTGTTTTTAAATTCCATTACAGTTACTTTCGTTTTATTTTCTAAAGAAGATTTATGCATTTAAGCAATGCTTTTAATTATGAAATACACTGTCAAATATATCACACTTTCACTGAGTCTATATAATGTATTCAAATGAATTTATTTCAATAATTTAATTTATCTTTTGCGTCACGCTATTCAAAAGGGCAAGCAAAATTTTCATATACATTTCACTTAGTTTGGTTACTATGACACTAACTAAATATTTGCGTAAATTTTAGTTGCCTTTTTGGATAGCGTGACGCAAAAGATAAATTAAATTATTGAAATAAATTCATTTGAATACATTCTATAGATTCAGTGAAAGTGTGATATATTTGACAGTGTATTTCATTATTAAAAGCATTGCTTAAATCTTCTTTAGAAAATAAAACGAAAGTAACTGTAATAGAATTTAAAAACAAATCTTTAAAAATCCCAGCAGGGCGTTTCTCAAAATTTGATATCATTATTTTTAAGACCTATATTTAAAATTCATATAGCTGTAAAGAAAATGCTGCGTCACAAATTTTTAACCCGTTAAGGGTTTTTGCATGGGGTAAAACTATACTCGCAACATGCATATATTAGAAAACATACGTGGCTGCGACATAATTAAATGCCAAAAATAAAAAAATAAATAGGAAAATTTTAGTATATCGCGTTTTTTAAAACGAATTTTGTAGCTTTTAAAATTAAGAACATTTTTAGCTGCGTAAACATTTCAATATTTAAATATAAGCAACGCATTAAAATAGCACTTACAATAATAATCGTGACTTTCTTCCTTTAGTTTATTTTTATCGTAAGTTTTAATCCAAATTTGGTCTCTTTGTGTTAAAAAAAAAGAGATCGGGAATAAGTTGTGTAAAGATCGTGACGTAATATTTACTCATTTACAGCAAGAGAAAATTTTCAAAACTTTTTCTAATATATCTTAAAGAACTTCACGTCACAGAAGTAGATCTGACTTGCGATTTGAAGATCCGGTGCCCCGTTTAAGAGTTTTATCGATAAGTTGAAAAAAACAGAGCTTTTCTAATCCCTTATGTGGCAACCCAACTTATCTCGTATCGTGGCTGACTTATAATGGCGTTACGCTGATGCGATTAAATTCTAAATATTACCTTACATTAAAATTTGTAAAAATCACCTAATTTATATAATTTTTTCTTTTTCATTTTAAAAGAGGACGAAATGAATGAGGTTTTATCATTTTTCAAAATATCAAAAAATTATGACGGATAGAATTCAAGATGCGATAGTTTTAAAATTATTTTACGAAAATTTTCGTGAAAAGTGATCTTTTGTTAAAGAAATCTTTAAAATTTACAAATTGTGTTACATATTCAGAAAAAGCTGTATTTAAAAGAAAATTTTCTCCTCTATTCGATGATGCAAATGCCGTTTTACTGCAAGCGTAATTACCGCAGTTATATGCGCATTAAGTGAGAAAAATGCGAAAAATCGCATAAAACATAACATAAATAATTTCTAATTTTGAAAAAATTCGCTTCGAGATGCATAACATCGTGTTTAGAACTTCCTATGTACCAAATTTGGTAATTCTACGTGTAACCATTTGTTCAAATTTGATCCTTTCATCATACAACGTCGCAGAGATATCTTTATAGAAGTGTGATGGGGGACTGTACATGATTTTAAATTTAAACCGTTACTAGCTGGAACCCGTCGAATGCGACGGTCACTTTATTGACTGCAATATTCAAAAATAAATGGAAACGATCAAGAATGTCACCAAGGTCTTGAACAAAACTAACAGAAAAAAATCAAAGAGCGACGCGGACGGAACATGACTTGTGACAGAAAGTAAACAACAGGTTTCACGCCAGTTCTTAGCAACTGTACAATAACGATGAAATGATTGCAATCTTTAAAATTTGTTTTTAACTATCTTAATTAAGTAAAAAAAAAAGAAGAGTAGATATTAAATGACGAATGTGCAAATACAGTTACAAATTCTAATTGAGCATTTCGTTGAAGACGATATTTTGGGTAAAGTCATCGACCACGAAACGTCCAGGTGAATTCTCTTAAATGATCTTGACTGCCACAGCATTCTTTGATCTAACCATTGAAAGAGTGACATACAACATTCCATGAGAAAATACGGGAGCAGAAAGGTAAACGCCAAAAGTATTAAGCGAAAATAGTGAAAAATTTCGGAATTCTGCAAGAGACAAAAAAGTCTTATCCGCCAAATGGCGATCGCGCGCTCCCTGCTTTATTTGCCTTTTCTCAAGCTACCCTGGATGGTAAAGATCCAGTATCAGACAGAAAACTGAAAAATTAAAGAAATAAAAGATAAATCGCTAACTAAAGAAGGAGTTTATAACTGCCGTCAAAGTCGTTAACAAACCACAATGTATTTGTATGGAGAAAAGTTTGAAAAAAATCTGAAACACACAATCTTACAATCTTCGCCAAACATATTCCAACTATACTTCACAATTTTAAATACTGTTCGGAATGAGCATCATAATCCATGAGTGGACTATATTTGTCTTTCTCGTTGCATAAAAAACATCTTTGGAATTAATATCCATATTAAATTTGCCTATTAAAGCTATTTTACAACCATCGCCATGCATGGTTCGGTTTTTAAGTTTTTTTGCCGCAAACGTGGCGATCAATTATCAAAAATCGCAAACCTTGTCAGACTTATTCTCCCCTCCCCCTTTCCGCGTTATGTAGTAAACACATTTAAAAAGATTTCCACCGTAACAGTTCATCTCTACAAAACCTGTCTACAAATCCTATCGACAGAATCGAGTAGACAAAGTCTGGGCGTGAACTAAATAGCACCCTAGTGCTAAAAAGCGATAAAGCGCTAAAATAAAGAAGGCTTTTTATGATAGCAAAATGTATTTAATAAACCACAATGTTATTTCTATGGCGAAAAATTGCACATTTGAAGTTCCGCTACGGAGCTTACGCATATCAATCGTTTACATAAGATCGTTTTTTAGAACAACACATTTATTATCACTACACACTGTTGCCACACAACATTTACAAACGGATGCAATTTTTAACAAATATTTTTCCAAATAAATCAAACCTTGCGGAGCTTACGCATAAAAATATCGTCTGCCAACAATGGGGTTAATAAACCACAATGTTATTTCTATGGCGAAAATAAAAATATCGTCTGCGTTAATAAACCACAATGTTATTTCTATGGCGAAAATTTGCATCTTTGTTGTTCCGCCACGCCTAAACCGTTCGGTTTTTTCTGATTTTCTCTTTTGATGGCACATCTAGGGGCCGAGACCTTTCTTCGGACACCTCAACCCAGTTTTTACACCCAGCCGTTCTCTCGATTCGGTTGTCGAAAGAAAAACATGTTTCAGAATAACATATAGATTGCTGGAGCGGAAAAAAGGGTTTTCTTTCGTAATTTCTGTACGATCTCTGAAATGAAATCATTCTACATGATTTTTTCCCTTCGAGAGCCATTGAAAAGGGGTTTAAGTCAGCGTTATATTTATCTTCATATCTCTGACACTTTTTAAGGTATAATTCTCAAATTTTGTATTTCACCTCATTAGTGTATGGGCACATTTTTCTAAATGGAAATTGTTTTGTACGGGGGTCGTATACAAATTTAAATAGTTTAGCTCGCTGTAAATGAACGAGAGGAATTTTTCTTAACACTTTCCGACCTTATTTTGTGAACATTTTTTTTTAGCACCAGAGTGCTATTAATTTCAACCTTGCTTTTTGTGTAGACACGATTTTGGTACAATTTTCGAGTGGAGTCACTTTTTAAATGTGTTTGCCAGATAACGTGGAGGGGGGGGAGGCGTTAATAAAATGTTGAATGTCGCACAAGGTTTGCAATTTTTGATAAATGATAGCTAAACTGGGTGCCAAAATGCGACAATTTATGATATATATATTTTGAGTATAGTTAGAAAACGCCTGGCGAATATTGTAAATAGTTTTAGTAGACAATTTAAATATAGATTTTAATTCCGAAGAAGTGTTTTATAGAATAGTGAAAACAAATGCGGTAGTACACATCATAGATTATGATACACTTTCCAAATGGTATTTATAAAGGTGAAGTGTAGTTTGACTATGCCTGGCGAAAATTGTTAAAAAGTTTTGGTAGGCGATTTTAATATAGATTTCTATTCCGAAGAAGTGTTTTATGGAACAAAGAAGGAAAACACGATACACTCATGGATTATGATGCTTATTCCTAACACTATTTAAATTGTCTAAGAGATATATTTGGAATACGCCTATAGTTCGAATATGCCTGGTGAAGATTTTAAAACAGTATCAATAGGCATAGGTTAAGATAGATTTCGATTCCAAAGATGTGCTTTATGGTTCAAGAAAGAGTTGATTCCTATTTTATCGTCCCTACTTTCGCCAACCTAAAAATTCCCCGCCCTTTGGCGAGCTTGGAAGTCATGGGTCTCTAGGAGTTATGCACAAGTTTCAACGCTCCCTAAACAACTACATGAAAACTAAAGTGAGCAAATTAGTGATAAACGCACTAGTTAAGGAATTTGAAGACACTTAATTATTAAAACTACATTAATTGGCAACCCAAAATAAATAAAAATGTAACGGAATGCTGTACTTACAGGTTGTTCCAAATCGCCATTTTAATTCTAAATTACGATTGCCACATAAATACAAAAAATCATGGTTACTCTATATGTTTAATGATCGCCACCTTAGTGAGAGTTGGGGCGTTAAAGTAGAAATCAACCCAAGAAAGACAAACACGGCACACTCATGGATTATGATGCACATTCGAAACAATATTTAAAACTGTGAAGTATAGTTGTAATATACTTGGCGAAGATTGTAAAATAGTTTTAGTAGGCGATTTTAAGATAGATTTCGATTCTAAAGATGGTTTTTATAAAATAAGGAAGAAAAATACTGATCATTCATGAATAATGATACACTTTCCAACCTTATGGAATAAGGAAGAAAATACGTACGACGCATAAATTATGATACGCTTTTAATATATAGCACTTTGGTGCGTATTTAAAATCAAAAGGTTTCAGATTTTCTTCATTTTTTTTTCCTTTTTTTTCAATTTACACTCTCCACTTACCTCTAATGGATAAAGAATTAAAGCCCGTTACCATCATTTTGGGACACACTGTATATACATATGTATGTATATATATATATATTACAAATTTGGAAGGTCATCTGCTCTTCTTGGCTTTAATTTAGTCTACAATTCTTTTTCTACTGGTCAAATAATTGAATTTTGCTTTCTGTTGTATGTAATCCGACTAACTAGATAGCGAGATAGGACTTTTGTGTTTCCCATAGGATAACATTGCGTTAGGCGGTTTCTCTCCAAATACGGGCGAAATTGTTTTGCTGAGTTCAGTTTCGTGTTCTTATTTCTGTCACCAAATTTTGCCATATTTTGCGAAAAAGTCGTCATGTTTAGCGACATTTGGCGCGATTTTATGATTTGGATTTGGACCTATAATGTATTTGTTTTCATGCATAGCATTACTATTTTACAATCGAATGACCAGTTTCCTCAAGTATCCCACTGAGTTTTTAGCTTGAGGAAGGATCCAATCATTCCAATTGCGCTAAATTAATGCTGATGAATGCTTGCGAACTGTGCATTAAAGATTGCACGTCGTATTTCTAGAAAGTTACGACGGCGACGTTGAAAAAAAAATCGTTTTCTTTCCATAGGACCGTTATGCAAGAACATAATCCTACGTTAAAAGTGCAAAATGCATGAATAGGATTAAAGAGAGATCGATGTTTTATCAATTGGAGATTGTCGTCATATCATGCACGTCAGCGCCATCTGTCGAATTTTTTTAACTCCTTTTTTTTTTTTTTGTCGTCATTAAAATGTCTATAAACTTTAGCTGATCCCAAGCGTGCAAAACGTACTTTTTTTTATTTTAACTTGTTTATTTTTAATCATTTTTTAAAATTTGCACGAAATTATCGCGCGCAGCCGGAATATTTTTCCCGAACACCGCCAAACAGAATAAATTGTTTGCATCACTCATAATTTAATCTCGGCCAAACTTCTCTGTTTAGCTAGGGCGAACGACGGGGGTGAATTATTTAGAAATGGTGATTATATTAGCTCTTCTGTGGCAGCACCAGAAATGTGAGGAAATTTTCGGCTGTGGCTTAATTAAGCAGGAAGTGCAAACAGCATTTTTTTGCACAAAAATCAATTAGACAAACACTTTTCGGTGCATAATACACTATTACAGAACTAAATGACTTTCAAAAGTGTGCGTGGTCGCTTTGCTTTCACACTCACAGACGTAATTAGTATATTGGGAGTTCATATTTTAGGTACAAGCTTACGAACGGCCTGGTGTAATTGGCACAGAACGCGGTCGTTGTATTCATTATTCGGTAATAATGCCTGTTGTAGAGTTAATGCGTGGGCTTTAGTTGTTAAATTAATGTTTTCTATAGTAGTGTAATATAATATATTATTTCGTAGTTCTGGTCTGCAAAATAGCTAAAGGCTAGGCATTAAATTGAAGGATTAATACATCGTCGTGTCGATAAGTTACATGCAATGCACATAACTCATTTTCCTTTAATAGAATGCAATATTTCACTGTAAATTTCTAATTAATATTAATTTTAATTGTGTGTTCTTTCCTTCCTTTCACGAAGAAAAGAAACTGATCGGGAAAAAAATTTTGGTATTTAGATTTCGATTACTCCTAAATTTATTTTGACAAGTTTCTGCGTGTCATCTCAACGTACGTATCTATCCATAGAGCATTTCCATAAGATTACCTCTCTGCGGTGGGTCCCACCCTTTGCGTGACAGCTTTGGATTCTCGTGATATATTTCAATGGGAAGAACCAGATTTTCAAAAAAAAAGGTTTCTGATAAAAAGTATTCAATTCAAACTTTTGGACGACTGTAATGAACTGAATTTTTATGCTTTTAAGTTATTAAGGATAATTAAAACAAATGTTTCTAGGACCCCTTTTCTAGGCTGAATATAATAGGAAGACAGTAGAAGAATCTGAGCAGAAAGGATGCGCAAAAGGCTAACACTCAAATGACGACAGTAAAACGTCACATCGAAACACTCTATGTACGTACTTATTCAGGCTCGACCCACTTTGACTGCTTTTGAGTTGACGTCTGTAAGTAACATATGGGCACATGTACGAGCGTAATTCGCACAGCTCAAAAACGATTGCACCGTAGAATGGTAAGATTTTCTACTTGGGATTGTTTAACATTTAGATGCAGATCACATATCTTTAGATTTTAAATTAATTTATTTTGGTTCGTGTTTGTAAAATAAATATTCTATATATTTCTTCAATTTATCCCACAATTCGCTTTTTCTGCTTTCTTAAAAAAAAAATCTGAAACACTTTTATATTTTAAATACTAACTAAAGTGCTATAGACGAAAAGCGTATCATAATAAATGCGTCATTCCTATTTTTCTTCCTTATTCCATTAAGTTGGAAAGCGTATATCATGAGTGAGCTGTATTTTTCTGGGAAGAACAAATGTCAAATTTCAGTAGAAAATTTGAAAATGAATTTGCAGACGGTTCCTCAAAAGGCAAAGTTGTTTTATTAATGACTATGTCATTTTACCTCTCACCCCCTTTATTGAAAATTGTCCGAAAAATGTGTCCCTAAAATGCGGCATAAAAGTAAGAATAAATTGTTGAGTATTGAATTTTTTCTTTTTTATTATTCTGCAATGTCTTATCCTCATGAATTCTGTATACCTCAATAAACATTTATCTACTTAACTGTAACTGCGCTCTCGCACGCATTCTTTTTACTTCTTCAATACTTTTTTCCCTTCTTGATGTTACCTTGTTATGGGATGTTCCTGTTTCTTCCGTTCTAATTTAATAAAGTAAATGTTATGTTATAATCCCATGCTTACTATGTTTGTGCCATAACTCTGCTAACATTTCTAAAAGGTTATGGACACCAGATGGATTAATTTATTTATTTGCTGATTTTTAACGTTCGTTTCAAGGCTGCATCGTTCATCCTAAAATGGTGACTGGAACTTGGCGAATTGAAACGCTGAATAAAGATAATTACGAAACATGGAAAATGCAAATGAAAGCGCTTTTAATAACGAATGATGTCTGGATTTATGCATCAGGTTCAAAGCCTAAACCTGAAATTTTGGAAAATGACGAAAAATCGCAAGGAGAGTTCGATACGTGGGTCCAAATGGACGAAAATGCAAAAGCAGATATAATTCTTTGTATATCGCCATCTGAACTCAAACAAATAAAAAATTGTGACACTTCATCAGATGTCTGAAAAAACTGGGACAAATCTATCAGCCTAAAGGACCTGCTCGTAAAGCTGCATTACTGAAATCTTTTAATTCAATATAAGATACCCGACTGGTCTAATGGAATTCACGACCCTTTGAGAAAATTCTTCGACATAGTGGACAGACTTTCAGAAATGGATATTAAAATAGACAACGACTTGCTGACTGTAATGCTGTTATATAGCCTCCCTTCTACTTTCGACAATTTCCGATGTGCTATGGAATCAAGAGATGAGCTTGCTTACGAAGCCCGAAATACTCGGAAGCAAAGTTGTGGAAGAATTCAATGCCAGGCGTAACGATGATAGGCAAGCGGAAGACTCAGGTGCTTTCGTGGCTGCTCCTAGAAAACCTGCGTCTAAAAATAAAAATTATAGAAAATACTTGGACCAACCCACTCATAAAATTAAAGATGCATCAAGAATAACTTGTAAAAGGTGTAAACGCATCGGGCACTGGGCTAGCGAATGTGAAAGTGGAAAAAAGAATAATTTTAAACATAAGCCTAACAGCCTTATATTCTTATCCACTCTGAATAACTCGCCAATAGGGTTACCAGGCGAAATACAGTAATCCTACTCGCCTAAAGCTCTCTCAACAATATCAAATAACGAAAAGCAAAATTTTTGGTGTGTTAAGATAGATACTAAAAATCATATCGTTACTTCAGTTATCATCGACCCACGTTTGCAATTGCAAGGAAAGATCAGGAAACCCTCCTACTTCCAGTCGATGAAATAAGTGCAGAGGAAGAATAAAAGGAAAAGGGATGAGAGAAAAAATGACATAGTCAATTAATATCGTTTTAATGTGGCAATAATGAAACTAAAAATTACGGGGGTTCAGGGGGGTCTTCGACTGGCGAGGCTCGAAGAACCGAGTTTTTTATTTTATTTTATTTTATTTATTTATTTATTTATTTTGTAAATTTTTGTTAGTCTGTTACTTATTATAGTAACAGACACAACATTTCAAGAATAAAAATTCATGTCTAAATAATTCCACAAGAACATGAAAAGAGGTATTAATTTAGACTAAAAATCAAATGATCTAAATTAATCAACTGAATTAACAAATAAATTACATTGTACAACTAATTACGGTAACAGGCATGTCATGCAATAAAAATACTTAACACAAACAGGTTTTTTGCTTTACCAGTCAAATGCTAAAAGCTCAACATGTCAACTTCCATTTTTTTTTTTATCACACTCTAATGATGAACAGATATTGCTGTTCTCAGATTTCAATTTTGTTGTTTAAAAAGTTGAAAGCCATATATGGCAACAGGCATGATATCAGTTCCCGGACAGCTATATTTAACTATAAAAAATCATAATTTTCTTAAAACTTTATAAAAACATTCTTATATAAATTCGGCACTGACGTGAGATAATTTGCTCTTTCCAGGGCGTTTGCAGAATCTTTCCAAATAATGAACTCAGGTGTGCTTAGAACACTCCGCTAGAGATGACTTCCGCTAAAGTTCTGTTTATCCGCTCTTATATTAAACGAGGAATGTGTTGTGTGTGTGTATGTGTGTGTATGTCTCAGCGATCTCGAAAACTGCTCTAAGGATTCATTTTTAATTTCGTATCTGGGGTTTTTTTGGGCCCCTGAAACGATTGAGCTAGATCACATGATCGAAAAAACTTTAAAACGCTCAAAATTTAAATTTTAAAATTTTTGGATGGTAGCGCCATCTATTGAGCGTTTGAAAAACCACACTTGATGCAATCTTCCTAAAAGGGACGCTCAAATAAGTTTGGGGCGGATTAAAAAATACACGTCATCGATATATAATAGTAAAAATTAATTTCACAAAGAAACAAAATAAATAGAACTTGATATCCATTACACAGACAAATAAATATTTTAGTAACTAGATATATTACACCTTTCAGCTACATAAATTTGTTTAGAATTAAAAAGTTATTTTTATTTCAAAATATCCTCCTGGCAACCAGCGAAAGAAAAAGAGAAAAGAATCTTCGTAATTTAATTATTTTTAATTAATAGTTATTAATACAAAACTATTCGTAAATCTTATGTGAAAAATTGCCTGAATTTATTACAATTATCCTTTTGTAACTAATGTAAAGCTAAATATATTTTCGCGTATATACTAAAACAATAAAAATTTTTCAAGTATTTTATTGATCCATATGATGCGAATTTCAAAAGTGCATAAAAGTTTCAGCTTAGACGAACAATTTAAATGAAAATGACACCCTTTTCAGTCATTCACAGTAAGAAAAAAGATCCTCTGACTTAACATGAAATTCCATTTCTTTTCTTTTTTTTTTTTTTTTTAAATAACGGCACTAGGTTGAATTCTACTTTAACTGCCTTATTCCGCCAAGTTGACGATAAATATTTAAATGTAGTTACCCTGACGTTTTTTTTTTTTTTTTTTTTTTTTTTTTTTTTTTTTTAAGGGACAACCGTTTATAATGAAACGATCTTTGAAACTCTGATGAAAAAATTTATAATGATACAATCGATTCCTAAATTGGGCTCGCAGCCGATATTCAAATTAATTTTGCAGGTGATCAGCATTCAGTTTAGTTTTCATTCACTGCAGTTGATGATTTCAACTCATTTATTTTATCATCGTATGGACAACCTTTGAAAAGTTGCGGGCAGAATTTTACGATATTAGCGAACTCCTGGAGGAAACCTTCAGGATGTTAGCGAAATCGCGGGCCGTATAATTCGGATTTATATGGAAGTTTGAATGTTTTATATAGGTTTTATACAGGGTTTTGACTTGTTCTGCGGGCTGGTCCAAAAGCCATGGCGGGCCCCATCCGGCCGCAGGCTGGAAGTTGCCTATATGTGGAAGCAGTAAATTGGGAGGCTGAAATCTGGTTACTAAGATTTTTTCTAATAAATTTTCGATTCTTATTTAGAAATTTTTAAGAATTCTTATTTAGAAATTTTAGAAATTTACAATGGCTTTGTTCACAGTATATGACGAGAGAAACTATTAACGATTTTGGTGTAACGATTACGTTGCGAACAGTGTATAACAGACTTGACGATTTTTTTTTTTTATAAACTCATTCATCTGACGGTTCAACCAACTCAAATTCTTGATACTGAATTTGAACGTCCTCAATATGGACAGATATATTTCTGAAGTAATGAAAACGCTGTTAGTGAATGCATCGCCCAAGATCTTCGCTGATACCCTCGCTGATTTGCTACAGAAGGAAAGGAGGCATCTTACGTTAAACTACTTTTTGCTCAACTCTGATGGCACCGACCATCGAATATTTAGCATCCCTCTTCAAAACAAAGTATATGCCATTGTAACATTGAATGCCGACCAAAGCTTACCTGATAATGTATGAGTGATCCGACAGCGATGAAAATCTTTGGCAACCATGAAGATTATTGATACGTGCCAAGGCATTTACGCACTCATTATTTTACACTTAAGGAGCCTTTAGATTCTGAGCATGGCTCGGTAACCTGGTACTTTTATATTATCTGATAATTCTTCGTTAGAAAAAAATATTTTAAGTTTACTATTTATTTACATTTTTGATAATCTAGTAGTCTATGAATAATAAAACAGTATTTGTAAATTATTATAGTGAGTTTTACTGTTATTTGTTAATAATAACAGGGGACATTTGAACAACGGTTAAACACTTTTGAATATTAGTTTGAATTAATTTCATTCTAAAGATTCGAGCTTAGTTTCTGGAATTTCTGGGGAACGGACTAATTGATGAGGTCCAAACAGGAACAAAGAAATCTCATTCTTTAATTCTGTATTCTCTAATTGTAAATTATTTCTAAAATATAAACGTTAATTTATGTTTAAAATAAAATTATTTTAAAATGTTTTCACCCCTTTTATATCTAATTTATGTCTACAAACGAGTTTTAAAAAATAATTTTTATATTTATAGATAAGTGCATTTAAAAAAAAAAATCTTTTACCTTATGAAACTTAATAATTTTTGTACTACGTTTCAGTTTTCAGGATTAACACTACTAAATAAACATCAGCATACCTCTAAGTATAACCCGACAAATGTTATTTCATATTGGTTAATTTTCAGTGTTACTTGATTATGTTGAATGCTTTTTTGTGGACCACTGGTATCTGGCTTGTTTTCGTCATAAAACTTTTGTGTACTTAACAGGGACTTTCGAGGGTCAGAACATGGGAAACTTAATCAGAAACATGACTTTTACATCACAAAGTTTTAAATATGTAAATAAATTTCCAGCTTGAAACTGCAAACTGTAAGCAGTTTAATAGTGAAAGTAAACATTACTGTTTAGTCCAATTATTATGTTCATTCAAAAACTAACAGTGAGTCCTGAGTAATTAGGTATGAATTAAAAAAATATATATAAATACGTATCAGTCAATATATTTTTTAAATAGAATGAAAAAGATTAGAAGAAAATAAGAAAAAAAACGTTATTTTAAATTGTTAAAATACAAAAAATATTACTGAGTGAGTTAAAAATAAATTCCATTTATATTGAAAATGTATATGCTCTAAGCTTCTGCCCTACGTTTTTTATTAATGTTTAGCATTTTCATCTGTGACTATAAAATACATGCTGTAATTATAATTTAGTTATCATAAGTATATTTAGATAAAACAGAAAATTAATTTAGTCATCATTTATATTTTTTCATTCTTTTTTCATTATAGAATGATATGCTTTTAATTAACTATGTATGTCAGTCCATTCCAACTCAAAATTTGCTTATGAATTTTAACCCACTTCCTATCATCCGATAGTCAGATCCTAAGTTGAAAATTTGCACACACATGTAATAGTCGCAGCTAGACTTTCACCATGAAAAATTGGCAAAAAATGTGCGACTATATATTTAATTTTTGACAATTTTTTTAACCAGAAGCAGTAGAATCAAGCCGTTCAAGCTTTTCTCTTTCAAAATGTGGGAAAACGTCTTATCAACCTGTGGATGATAGGATTGTAGGATTTGGTTGTAAGGGGAAAAAGTCTTTAAAGCAGCTCTGTTTGAATGTCCTGCTGCAATACCAGCGACTGCATCGCAATATGATTCATTCCGAATAGAATAGTCATAGGGACTCTTTGCGCTTGCATTTTTATAGGCGAAATATAGGGAACAAATTAAAACAACACTATAAAAAAATCTAGGAACTTTCCTTGGAATAATGGATAGTTGAAGTGACCTAGAATTCCAAGGAACATTACATGAAAATACCAGGAACTTCACTGATGCTGAATAACTCAGGAAGGCCTCCACTGAATTGCATATTGTTCAGTTCTTGGTACTTTCATGCAACTTTCCTGGGAATTTAGGGCGCCTCACTGCCTATTTTCAAGGAACATTCCTGGACTTTTTTACAGTACTGGTCATTTTTAAGTGAAATGCTTGCTTTTTAAGCGAATCGTGAGAACAAATATTCAAGGGACGAGTTAAAGAAAAAATATGAAGTTTTCAGATGGAAATGTTCACTTTCTGTATGGTATTTGTGAGTCTCTTTTTCCCATTATTTCCAAGGAATGTTTCTGTATTTTTTACACTGAAATAAGGAATTAAAGCACTAATTACTGATAAACTGAAAATATTAGTTATCAAAATATTATATTGTACTAGCCGCCTCCAGCGACCAGTTGGTTCGCCATCTTAATAAATCTTGTTTTGAGAGAATCCTGTTCCTCACTTGGCACTAAAATCTCTCAGATTCTGAATGGAATTTAAAATTAAAATGGTTGCAAACAGGAGCGGCCATACGGGAAGTGTTGCCCCCAGCTAATATAAAAAAAAGACGCCCCCTTTTATGCTCTACTTAGTTTTTGAGTTCGAAATGAAGCTCCTTTGAAGCCGGCGCCCAGATGCGATGCTTACTGTGTCGGGCCGCCCCTGGTTACAAAAATAAGATGATAAGTGATAAAAACCTACAAAAAGGAACAAATTATTTTCGTCCTATATTAATTCTGAAGAGCTTCTGGATATATTGGCCTTTATCAAAAAACGGGAAAAAAAAGGTAAGAAAATCTGAAACAATTTCAGATTTTAAATACTCACTAAAGTGCTATATATTAAAAGCGTATTAAATCCATGGGCAGGGTTGGCAAGTTTTTGATGCATGACAGTTTTTGACGGTTTTAACCATGGTTTAAACTGTCACGTCAAAAACCCTGTCAAAAACATTTGTCAAAAACCTCAAATATTGCACTTGTAGTATTACAAATAATAATTGATGTCTTTAACATTGCATGCATTGTATAAGCTATGAATATATGTGAAATGTTAATACTAATTTTTAAGAAATATGGTCATCTTTTACATATTTTTAATAAAACATTGTCTAGAAAATTGAAAAGAAAGTGGAAAGAAATTTAATTATGTATCCAATATAGTCAAAACAATATTCTTGCTAATATATTAAAATTATAAACTATCAATTTCAATAAAAAGCTAGTTATGCTTTATAGAATGCTCCATGGAAAAAAATGATCGAAACTAATAAGTATTATTTTATTGTAAAATATTTTTTTCTTTGTATCTGTAATTAATTAATCAATCAATATTTAAAAAATAAAATGCGTGCTTTTTTACACATTACATTTAGTACTGAAATTTTTTACTAATTCTATTTTAAATGCGAAGCTTTAGTATACTAATAATTAACGGGGTGTTGATCTTTATTTTATTTAAATGACTGAAATTAGATATAGTCCGGTCAATTTAGACATCCGAGGTTACAAAAATTCACACCCAGCTGAAAGTTGGTAGGATTGTTCAAAATACCATCATAAATGAAATCTGAAAAGTCCTCATCGATCCGACACCTGGAAAAAAATTTACTCGGGGTCAAAGGTCACAAAAACGGGTTTTTCGCGATTTTCAGCAAAACGGTAAGTTTTATCATAAAATTAGTGCAGACAAAAATTGTAGATCAGACAATTATCTATAAATAATGTCTAAATACATTTTTTCCTAATAGCCACCGTTTTTGAGATATCACGATTCAAAAAGTTGGAAGAGTTGTAATCGTCATAATATGCACACGTTTCCACGCCACCTTTGAGGTAATGTACTTGGCGCGTTTTTTTTTTTTTTTTTTTTTTTTTATGTGGTTTCCCCGGAAGGCCTATTCCACGGATCTGTTGTGATTCTGTTTAATTCAAAACTATTAAACTATTGAATAATAAAAGATAGATCCTGTAAATAAATTACCTAGTCGATTGCAATCAAAATGAGATGCACAGTTAGATGTTACAATATTACTAAATACAAAATTTCAACATTCTGTGATTAAAAGTCGATGACAAATGGCGAGAATTCGGGCATGGACCAATAGTAACTGACTACAGATGTAATATATTGAAGATGTCCGTACTTTTTTTTTTTTTTTTTTCAAATGGCAGGCCTCTGCTTTGGAAGCAGTGGCCACTACTAAGGCTAGAGTTGTTGGTCACTTTATTATGGGGGGCACCTAGTAGGTGGAACAACGTTGCCCCCTATGAAGGGACGGACATAATGACATCCACGCCCAGTCGAGGATCGAACCCCGAGCGACGGGAGTTGAACTCGAAACCGTAGTACGGTGCTTTATCCACCATATAATCTGGTCGGCATGTCCATAGACATTAATGTATTGAAATTCTTTTGAGTGGTCCAGTAAATAAACTCTACGATAGATTGGAGCCAAAAATCGAGATGCAGAACTAGATGTCGCAACAATCTTATACATGAAATTTCAACATTCTACTACTAAGTTTTTGAGATATGGGAGTTAAATACATACTCACGTACACCAAATCGGTATAATTTTTGAGAGAAGCACGTGACCATGGTTGGATGATTACCTAACTTGGTAGGACTGTATTGTGCTTGAAATGGATGAATGTCCCTAAAACTGTCCTTGACCGCAATGCGTTGGAAATCTTTTGAGTGTGCCTGTAGCAGAACTATAAATGATAAAGACACTATTTTCGATGGAGAAATTCATTTTGTAACTCTTAACAACAGATATCACTTGTGAGTCGTTTGAAGTAGCCTAATACCTCTAAAATACGCTTTAATGAATTTCTCCCATAGAGCATAATGTATTTAGAATATTTTGGGCGGTTCTGTAGATAAACGATCAAGTCGATCGGGACCGAAAGGGAAGGTGTGCAACTAGATATTACAACAATCCTAAATATAAAGTTTTAAGAATATACGACCAATGGTTTTTGAGATATGCGAGTTACATACATATGTACATACGTACGTACAGACGGCATGCACAAACTGGTCAAAATAGACTCGCGGTCGGTCAAAATGGGTTGTATATGCATTTATATGAATGTGCATGCTAGAGTACGATGAGATGCATCGCAAAAATTCTTAATTATTCTTAATTAAGTAAATTTAGAGGTAGTCAAAACGGTATTTTCGTCAATTTGACTTTGACCCCGTGTAAATTTTTTCTCAGGTATCGGATCGATGAGGACTTTTTAGATTTAATTTATGATGGTGTTTTGAACAATCCTACCAACTTTTAGCTGGGTGTGAATTTTTGTAACTTCACTCCTAGTTTTTGGTCTAATTTGACCGGACTAATTTGTTATTGCCTGTTGCTTAAAACCCTTTTAATTTAGGTTTTTGAATTAAATGAAAAATAAACTTAATATTTGCTTTAAGAAATGTTTAACCGTACCTTAATTTGAAAAGTCTAAAAAACTGCAGACCATTATTTATATTTCTTTTACAGGCGAAAAAAAGGGCGTGCGTGTAATCTTTACGCGCGATTGAAGTAAAACTTCTTTGACGTTTACGACACATATCACTGAAATGATTAAACTTTAACTTAAAATAAATATCATATTATAATTTAATTATATTTATTATTCATGTACTTTACAAAGATTATATAAATCTTATATTCATATTATTCATTGGAAATAGGTACTTGAATATCATCGTAATTTTTTATGTATGAAATTATAGGTTTGTGGTAAGTATAATGTGAAACATAAATTTTACTCTCTAAATTTGCTAATTTTCTTGAAAATACAGCATCTATCGTTGTACCGAAAAGCGTTGTTGGTTGAAGTCGAGAAGTATTCATAGTTTGATCCAATTTTTCCTTTAAAAAATCAACTGACGGCTGGGATTCTTGAGAGCGAAAATTTAACATTAAAATCTCCAGTATGAATCATCGATAATTCATGATAATTACTTAGAATCCAGGAAGGTGTCCATGTTGTAGTATTATTCATTAACTGTTTTCTTATACCACTGTTCCGTCTGGAGGTTGGGTTCGAATGCAGGTAGTGGTTCTTTTTGTGTGTGTGTGTGTGTGTGTGTGTGTGTCTGTTATTCTATCACACTGTTCTTAAGCGTTGATTTCGTCTGCTAGTAGGTTTCGAATTATTATTCTGTATCCGTGTATTTAAACTGCAGGTTCTGTATATTGTTTGGGATTGATTGCAGCTAGGGTCCGTTTCTTTGTGCTTTTCCAAAACCGTGTATGTTATTCATCTAAAAATAAGGATTATCGAGAACCTCCTGTGGAGGTTGGGATTACATGTAAAATATTGTGTTGGATGTACCTTCACAACGCTTATTGATATCTTCTTCTATACTATTAAAATCTGTCCGCGTCTGTCTGTCTGTGTGTAACATCATCTCCTCCGAAACGGCTGGGAGTTGAGTTTCGATCGAGGTGTCCACAGATTCGGAAAATTCCGAGGAAGGTCTTCCGCTAATTTAAATTTCGAAATTCGAATTATTTTAGAAGATATTGATAAAAAACCCGTCAAAAACGCTAATTTTTGATCTCCGTAATTCCGCAATTGCAACCCCTGCAGTCAAAAAAGCGAGAAATAAGCATCGAGGTTGCCATGTTTGGCTATTTTATTAAATTATTTAGAGTCCGGCAGTAAAAATAAAAGAATAATGATTTTTTTCTGTTTAGATTATTTACAAAGTTATTTTTTAATTAAAATATTGCGTTCATGTGAAATCAGAGCAGGAATTCATTGTTTTTTATGTGTAAAAGAATAAGGGATTGGGAGATTTCCGAGACTAATATGTATATTTTTTAGTTTGGAGGGAAAAAATGGCTGATTTGGCGATTTTGAGAAAGTAGTAGGATCTACCGATTTGCACAGTTTTAAGCTTGGCGCAATTTACTGAGAGCGTACCGAAATAGTATTTTTAAAAACAAGTGTAGGTTTTATTAGAGTTTAGCTTTAATTTTTTAATTCAGCAGTGATTAGTGCAGAAATAATGCAGTTATTAAGTTCAGTGGCCTCTATAAAGCGCATGTCCAGCAAGAACTGATCGACAGATTAAAAAAAGTGTTTTGCCTTATTTGAAGAAATGAAAATAGCCGAAATTCAACACTGCATTGTTAAATTTGTTACTTATGACAGCGTGATGGTGCGAGAATACGACTATAATACGATTTTTACTTTCCGAACATATGTACCCTGTAAGGAAAGTATTGTAATCATGAAAAAATTCGACTTCGAGATTTTGGTGTTTTTACACGTTTTGAGGGCTTCTGAATCCATTTATGCTATTTTTACGAGATGTATGTATGTATGTGTGTGTGTGAGTGAACACGATAGCTCCTGAACGGAGCATTCGATTGAGCTCAAATTCGATATATATGTCATAAACCACCGTCGCAAGACCGGTATTGATTTTGGTGTGTATAGGACTTATAGTTTTTCTACAGGGCTACGACAAAGATTTCTTTTACATTATGGCCTATGGGGGGAATTTCTTGAAAGTGCGCTAGCGTTTAAATGGTAGATTCGATTGAGCTCAAATTGGGTATACATGTTATAAACCACCATCCTAAGACCGGTATTGATTTTGGTGTGTATAGGACTTATAGTTCTCCTACAGGGCTACGACAAAACTTTCTTTTATGTTATGGCATAATGGCATATGGGGAGAAATTCTTGAAAGTGCGCAAGCGTTTAAACGGTGCATTCGATTGAGTTTCGATTTGGTATATGTTTGAATTATTCATCGATTAAAATTTATTTAAGTGCTTGGTAATGATCTTAATCGTAAGTGTTCGGAAAGTCGAGTGGAGTCACTCCAGATTTTTTTTTTTAAATACGAATATCACTTTTTTTAAATACTGCACCGAAAAATAGGAAAAATTGGCATTTGTTTACATATTTATTCATAACATTTGCAAAACATCATTTTTTAAACATTATTTCAGTATTGTTACTTAATAATAGAGAAAAAAAGAACGTAACAATCAAACTGCATGTTTCAAATTCTGACATTGTTCACATAACAATGTAAAGTTATGGAACTTCAACAAATGACTTCAGTCTATATCAGACCTTGTTCGAAGTATGGCGTCTTTTTTGCTGTTCTTTGGAGCTTTTATTATACTGCATTTATTCGTACGGAAATTTTTGTTTCGTTTTGTTTTTGTTCGGCCCCCTGCTGTCGTCTCGGGTGTGCCAGTGGTGAAGGAGGAGGAGTCCCCGGTAGTAAGTACAACACCCACCACAGACAATAGTGACACAGATTCCACCTCATCCTATACAACAGCTAGTGACACACATTCCGTCTCATCTTACACAACATGTAATAGTGACACGCATTCCATCTCATCATACACAACAGCCAATACTTCTTTCAGTAGACCCACACCCGAGGCAATGCTATATATTAGAGGATTAAAACCCATGCCCGACTTTTCTAGATACACCAGACATATCAGAATCACACGCATGCCTTATCATCTCATACCACAGCCATACTACTCAGACAATCCACCAGATCCATTCCCACCTACCACACCGTCACCTCCTACTCCACGATTCCCACCACCTGTTCCACCACTTAACGACTTTACCAATATTACATACCGTAAAAAGAAATTCAGACGTATCCGTAAATTTTTCTCTCGCCTCTCCTGCATCCGAAAAAACCCATAATCACCCGCACACCTCCAATTTAAAACCATTCAATATTTAGCAAACACATTTTAATGCTCAATAGTCCCAGCACCAGCATGCCTCACAGTACAAACTAAATCTACTCGGTAGACTTCCTCCTCAATAGTCGTAATAGTTCACCACTAAAATATAATAGCAGCTGTATGTACTATGTTTCAATCAATCAAAAAAGAACGACTTTAAGACCTATCGAAGTCTGAGGAAGCTCTAAAAGTCCTCAGAAACAGTCTTCAGTGTCTATACGCTGCAGTCTCAACGAATGATTTTTCTTCAGTGATAGACCAGGAGCTTTATTCATGAACATTTCTCCGGTTACTGTACTTTAATGTGACTACGTTACTACAAATATCTCCATCTTCCGTGACGTCAAGATTATAAAGTGTCGGGGATCATCGTTTCCAATTGTGTGCCATAGCGAGTCCATTGTGAGCAGCGTCAAGTTGCACATTGCACATTTCTTCACTAACAAGGGGCGTCTGCAGAAAGAGCCATCTCTTACCATCTCATTGTAGATATTCAATCGCTGGATAACGATATTTTTTGTCATAAACTAGTCAAGTCGTTGAAACCTTTCCCCGAACAATCCCACGGGCGTCTGAAGGAAGAGCCAGCTCCTACCATCGCATCGTTCTCTAAATCCAGGAAGGAAATATTTTCAATTTTCAACCTTTTGTTTTTTCAAGAACGATATCATCTGCCGTATGATCTGCTCGGAAGGAATTGAACTTTCAGCTTAGTCCCTGGAGCATTTCTCTGGCCATCACGTCTCGAATTCAAGTATGTTCTAAGCAACTATTCAAAGCTCTTCAAAACTTTAGAATCATAGTTTTCCGAATAAGTGATACGAACTTATCACAAGAAGACGCAGGACATTTCTTCACTAACAATTCACAGGCGTCTGCAGAAAGAGCCATCTCTTACCATCTCAACGTAGATATTCAATCACTGGATAACGATACTTTTTGTCATAAACTATTCAAGCCTTCCGTTTAGAAAGCTTCTTGTCTTCTGCCTTTTGAGTTATCTTGAGTAACTGATTTTTATTTTATCTGGATTCAGTTTTCCATGACCACATAATTCAAATATTCATTATCAACCCTGTACAACAGCTGCGAATTTGTAAATATAGAAACCAATAAACAGTCAATATTTATCCCAGTTACGTGTCCGAGTTTATTTCTTTCAATGTCTGTCTTTCTATTTTAGAATTTACACCGCAGAACACGGAACGGAATTTCGCGACTTTTTAATTTTTTTAAAGCCGTGTTTTACGCATGACAAGAAATTATAATGTAATTTATTACTTTGTTAAGTATATACTCGAACTTTTTTTTGTTAAGTCCTACTAACAAAGGGACTATTTGAACTTTTTTTTTTAGATTTTGTTTTCGCGCAGGTACGATTATACTTTAGGAAAATATTCGTTTCCTACCGTGCGAAGAACGGGCACGCGGCTAGTCTATACTGTTAAAATCTGTGAGCGTCTGTCTGTCTGTCTGTGTGTAACATCATCTCCTCCGAAACCGCTAGGAGTTGAGTTTCGATCGAGGTGTCCACGGATACGGAAAATTCCGAGGAAGGTCTTCCGCTAATTTAAATTTCGAAATTCGAATTAGTTTAGGAGATATTGCTAAAAAACCCGTCAAAAACGCTAATTTTTCATCTCCGTAATCCCGCAATTGTAACCCCTGTAGTCAAAAATGTAAGAAATAAGTATCGAGGTTGCCATGTTTGGCTATTTTATTAAATTATTTAGACTCCTGCAGTAAAAATAAAAGAATAATGATTTTTTTTTTCTGTTTAGATTATTTACAAAGTTATTTTTTAATTAAAGTATTGCGTGCAGGAATCAGAGCAGGAATTCAATGTTTTTTATGTGTAAAAGAATAAGGATTTGGAGATTTCCGAGACTAATATATGTATATTTTTTAGTTTGGCGGGGAAAAAAAAATGGCTGATCTGGCGATTTTGAGGAAGTAGTAGGTTCTACCAATTTTAACAGTTTTGGGCTTGATGCAATTTTCTAAGAGCGTACCGAAATAGTATTTTTAAAAACAAGTGTAGGTTTTACTAGAGTTTAGCTTTAATTTTTTTAATTTAGCAGTTATTAGTGCAGAAATAATGCAGTTATTAAGGCGATTTAAACGATCTAACTTGAGAATTTTCACCAAATTAAGTAAATTGATTAAAGTGAGGGGAAATTCCGCCAAATTTAAGGTCATTGAAATTCTCGCATTTTGTACATCATAGTTAACGATGAATAAAACACTTTAACACATAGTTAATAATTTAAAATACTGCTCCTTTTCAAGTATATGCCTGTTGTACTTTGGCGATCAAACCATATGAGTGATAGATTACTATTTCCCATTTTGGTTGCGGTTATTTCAATGCTTCGAATGATTCCTTGAAAAAAATCTCGTAAAATGGTGTATGTTGGCACCATTGATATATATGCTAATATTTAGCATATATATCAATGGTTGGCACTTTGGGGGAATAATTCCGTAAACGTAGGCAGGTTTAGTTGGCCACTTTTTTTGTTGCCAACGTCTAACCCATTAAGGTTGCCGTTAAAACAGTCCTCTATATATTCTAAGCACAATCCTTGCAGATTGGCGTATTCAGCAACGCAAAAAAGCTTTGGCGACATTTGGCTTGGCGACCTGCCCCCGCTTACGGAATTATTCCCCACTTTGGCGATCGAATGTGTAAAAAATCATTGATTCTTATTCAACTATTAAAAAAATTCAAAGTATTTTGTTTAATGCGCGTGTTAACCTTAGCGTTTTTTGAGCTCGTGATTTTTCAGCAACCATAATAACGAAAGGAAACTTGCATTTTTTTTAAATCGTGGGAAATTCAAATGTCGGCACAAGATTCAAAATACTAATTAACATAATTCATAGTATTCGCTATCGGTTTCACGACGGTCGTTGTATGTATTCCCAAAAATCGTACAAAATGTCGCCAAAATTTGGACGACTTTTGGCGGTATATTATCTATATTAGATATACTCTTTTTTTGTTAAATTTTAGCAACTTAACAAGCTCTTGCACAAAAGTTACATCATTAGCAAAATGGATACGGAAAATATTTGAAATACCGATTTGCTAGGAATAACCCCAATATCTCTCAAATTAACTTTAATAAAGTTCTGTTGCAAGCGAGAGTTTTTCAACGTCGTATATTTCAATATTACTCCGTTTGAAAACTACTGCGCGAAATGACTAAATTTGACTACCCTGGTCAGAACGTGACGTCATAGATTAAAGGTTGTCTGAAATTCGTAAACTCTGCAACGCAATTTAACGCCCTAGTCGCAATTTGAGCGATTCCAAAAAGTTACTCGAGATTACACAGTTTGATGTTTTCACGAGTCTGAACCATTGTGGATTTAAATAATATTTAAATTAGTACAGCTTGGATGTTTTCCACCACTGCGAGATGAAATATTTTGCTGTGCTATATACGCCGATCAGACAAGAATTATGCTTAAAAATATATGGAGATCTGTTTTAATGGCAATCCATAAATTTCACAGAATCACCAAAAAGTAGAAAGACATCATTGGTTTAAAATATCTAATCTGTATCTTTAAATTGAGCATTAAAAACTGAGAAACGAAGATAGATAATATTAATATAAGTAATAGATAGTATTCTCATTTTTATCTCTGGTAGTAATAGTAGATTTGTTTGGATAATATGGATTAAAGAACAGTATATATATATATATATATATATATATATATATATATATATATATATATATATATATATATATATATATACTGTTCTTATATATATATGTATGATATATAATATATATATATATGTATGGTGTATATATATATATATATATATATATATATATATATATATATATATATACCACGTTAATAACTATTTCGATACATTAAAAGTGTTATATTCATTATTTTTTAACGATCGTCTTATAACTAACTAAACCATAATCATACGTTGCGTAATACATTTCACGGTAGTTTCAACAAAAGGACTACTTGAACTTTTTGACATTTTGCTTTTGCATAGATAGTTACGATTAGATTTTAGTAAAATATTCGTTTCCTACCGTACGAAGAACGGGCACGCAGCTAGTATAAAATAAAGATTGATGTCTGAAAGAGGTTCCTCTAACAGGTTCTGCGTACTTTTACAGGATGAAGTCGGCGAAAGCAGCGGAGCGGTCGAAAAGATAGGTTTTTCTGTGGTTCTTCTTTTTCAGAGTCAGTGTGGAGTATATGACATAAACGTCACTTCCTTTATTGAGAGTTACTTCCGTCAGAAAAAAAAAAAAAAAAAATCTGAGTTACTCCTTAGTTGCGCCTAAAGAAGTTTTACTTCAAAAATTTACACAACCTGCATTCGAATCCAACAAACAGAGGAAAACATCAGTTAAAGAGCACTTAAAGTATAATTAATACTAGACTATGGACATTCCACCCATTCATACCCAACCTCCAGACGGAACAATGGTATAAGAAAACAGTTAAAAAATAATACTACAACATGGACACTTCGTGGATTCTAAGTAATTATCATGAGTGAAAATTAACATTAAAATCTCCAGTTATTCTCATTTTTACTCAAAAATATATCCACTTTCGCTTAAAATGCTCATTCAAACTTTACTGATAACATTACTTTGTAGAAAATTCGACTAAATGTTCATTGTTAAAGGTTAAAAACCTGCATGTGAGAAATGTGAGAGGGAGGGGGCGCCACCGTAAGTTATCCTTTATTGGGGGGGGGCGCGACGTTAAAAGGTTGAGAACCGCTGTGCCTTAACAGATTCCGCGTATTTTTACAGGATGAAGTCGGCGAAAGGAGAAAACAGCATAACGGTCGAAAAGGTAGGTATTTTAGTGGTTCTTCTTTTTCCGCGCGCTTGACGTGGAGTATATGACATATACGTCACTTCCTTTACTGAGCGTTACTTCCGTCAGAAAAAAAAATTGAGTTACTCCCTAGTTGTGCCTAAAGAAGTTTTACTTCAAAAAAATTCCAATACATTACACTCTATGGGCAGTCATATTAACTAATTATTATTAATGAGCTCAATTTGTGTGTTAGCATAATTGATATTTTTCTAATATAATTAATTTTACTTATGTATTTAGTTTCATGCAAAATGAAAATATACTGCATACATACTTTAACATTTTGTTCTCTTTCTTTAATAGATTAGTTTTTGACGGTTTAAATCAGTTTTCGACAGTTTAAACCAGTTTTTGACGCTTGTCTTGTCAAAAACCAGTTTTTAACGACAAAAACCTAACCCTGTCCATGGGTCTTCCCTATTTTCGTTCCTTAAGTTGGAAAGTATATCATTATTCATGAGTGTGATTAAACAAAATGAAAATTGATATTTCTAACATCCTTTTTCTGGATGTAATACATTAGAAATAGATAGGGGGAAATGCACAATTCCAACTGAATGAAAATTTCCAAAACTTATTCTCAGGTGTATTCATAACCCAAGTAGCAGTCGATCATCTCAAAATCACACATCAACCATTTTATTTTTCGCCAAATTAAAAAGTTACACATTTTAGTCTCAGAAAATTTCCAAATCCTATTTTTCTTTTGAGTATAAAAGATTTCATTCCTGCTCTGATTTCACATGCACACAATATTTTAATTAAAAAACAACCTTACATAGAATCTAAACAAAGAAAAATCGTTATTCTTTTATTTTTACTTCAAGAGTCTAAATCATTTAATAAACTTGCCAAATATGGCAACCTAGATTTGCTATATTCTTTCTTTTTCCAATGTGGGGTTACAATTGCGAAATGGCGGAGCAAAAATTAGCCTTTTGTGATATTTTTTTTATAGATATTTCCTAAAATAATTCGAATTTCGAAAAAAATCACTTTGAGGTATGTCGGGACCCGTCCTGGAGAATTGCTATCATAAGCGTAAAGTTTTCAAAATTATTGGGGGTGCCGGGCCCCACTACCACATATATTCACGTCAGTGGCGTAGACATGGGAGGGGGTTTAGGGGGTCATAACCACCCCCATGAGGAATTTTTTGCCATACAAAATGTATATTCTTCACTCCCTTATCATACACCCGTATACATATATGTGAGTTGCAGAAGTCTGCCCCTCATGAAAAATTTCTGGCTACGCCACTGATTCACGTATATATAACTTACTCATAGCTGCCAACTACTATGGAATATAATTAACCCTTTTTTCTACATGATTTTTCGGCTTAAAATATAGCAAAATTTTTGCGCTACACTCGCGAGCTGGTTACTATTTTGAAAAAAAAAAATAATTAAAAAATATACTGTTTACAAAAAGTGGTTAATTATATTCCAAAGTAGTTCGCAGCTTTGACTTACTGTATATAAGTGTAAATTATTAGAGGCGCTAGAGCTCTATGGGTCCATAGAATTCTACACCAATGTAAGGTAAGTATCCATAAGTATCTTCCTACCATGTTATAAGTTAAAAATAGAAGCGAAGTAAAAAATCCAAAGGAGGAAAAAAAATATTTTCGATGAGATAGTGCATTTCAGACACATCTGAACTTTTCTTCATTTCATACTTTACATTGCATAATCTGATTTTAATTAATCAGTAGGGATCGACCGATACCACATTTTAGCCGATGACCGATACCGATACTTTACCTATAAATTCATTTTAAGAAATAGCCGATACCGATACTTTTAAGTTATGGTATCGGCCGATACCGATACTTAACCGATACCGATACTTTACATAATTTAATGTCATTTAAACCTGCCTCTATTGGGCAGTTTTTGTAACGAGAGTGTAGTTCTCGTTAAAATGAATAACAGAATGATGAAATTTGATCTCAGTAGAAAGCATTAAAAAGAAAAAGCAGTGGATACGTTGAAATGTGAATTTATATTAGTTCTAGTCTTTCTTTTCTATTCAAATTATGCCAACGAATGGCCGAATTTATAAAAAAGCTGAGCACTGGGAAGCGTCTTAGTGTGCAGGTTCGGAATTCTTTCTCCTCGCGTGGTCGATGTCGATCTAGCAGTCTAGAGTTTTGGGCGATTTTCTCCAGATGTTACGTGAATATGCGTTAGACTCCCTTAAAATGTCCTCCGCCCAAGCCCCCACCCTATAGGTAGATGCCCCTCATTTAGGCTTGACAGAACACAAACACGGGGGGTGGGAGTTAAAGGGATATAAGATAATCCATTTCATTTCCAGTGCCGACTGGTGCAAATATTTAAATCAATTTTTCTCAACCTCTATTTTGTCGAATAATTGTTGCTATGAGCCAGATAAAAGGTTTCCACATTAGACCAAAAACAGCTTCCTGCTTGCTCTTACTATATGTGTCTTTCTTGCAATTTTTATTTAGATTTTCTTTAATTAGAATTCTTTCACATATGAAAATATTTTTTAGATTACTTAAACTGCATTAAATTGTGATAATGTATAAACTGTACAGTATTATGTAAGTACATATGTATTTAGATATTGTTCATTAAATACGTATATAAATTCTTCCCTTAAAATGCATAATAAGTTCACATTAATTAATGGTTTTATTTATCTGCGCCTGTTATTTAACCACTAAGTGAATTATTAAATGTTTTAGCAAGATTTCTGTTTAATATGAACTCATATGATCATTTTTAAGTTCTTTTTGAAAATCTAAATATTTTGGTTCTCCGGACAGGGTTAAGTCACAATTAATCCGGAAGGATCCATGTATTTGATCTTTTCCGTACGAAGAGCAGGTACACACCGATTTGTCCTGTGTTTCCCTTACATATAAACCAAATACTATTATTCACAAGAAATATGTTTTTTACCCCAAAATTGGAAATAAACTATATAATAATTAGTATTACTAATTATACTAATACAGCTTTAATTTTTTAAATTTACTATATAAATAATTATTAGATATTGATAATTATTACACTTCTCAAAACAGAATGATACACAAATCTGTAATTGCCTGAGACTATAAGTTTCTCTATAGCGAATTTTAAACTGGAACCAAGCGAGTTCGTTATAGGGAGATTCAATTGTGTGTATATATATATATATATATATATATATGTAATGTATAAAAAGGTAATTTGGGTTTTACTAATTTGGGTATTGTTTAAGCGGGTACTTTCACTGTAAGTTTTACTTTACTGTCATACTTGCCACGCGCGCTCTGGAGCTATGTTTTATTTATTTTGTTATTTGTCAAACATCAGGCCGTCGATTCTGAGTTATTTAGATGTACACGTGCCCCACGCCCTTGTGTCCCCGGATGCGGGTCACGTTGGTAAATGTGTGTGGTTCGATCAGAGATAAGAGAGAGGAGGAGTTGTGTCTTCGCAGACCACGTGGGGTGGTAAGCGTAAATACTCCACATCGAAAATCGGGGGACTTCTGCCACTGGAACTGCTTCATGAGTCCACGCTGACTCTTGTACCCGCCTCCCCTCCCCTCTTCTCATTCTAAATTGTAACTTAATTGTAATGTTCAATAAACCATATTACCTGCCTTAACTCTGAAGCTTACTTGAAATATCTGACGTCTCAAATAGCCGGCAGGATGACTGCCTGTGTGCCAATTAAAATTTTTAAATTGTAAAAAATTAACGCTCAATAGTCGGGAGACGGGGTACACTGCTTACCGGAAGATGCGGAGTAAGCCGGA
>JAWZYV010013187.1:0-121140 GCA_038373885.1 Cheiracanthium punctorium | reverse complement strand
ACCGAGACAGCAAAGATTCTCTCTCCGAAGGAAAAGGAGATAACACATTTACATTTTGGATTTTTACTAGGTCCCCAGCCTAATGAGACATCTGTTGATAATTCATTCGACGATTTGGGATTCGACGATTTGGACCGTTCCCCTCCGAGAACCTGTCCCCTTTTCTTAGAAAACGAGGTCTGGCTGGACACCACATGTTGCGAGCCGGCGATACTTCTTTTTAACATTCCCACGAACCGTGGAGGGGCAGTTTCGAAAATCGCTAATTACATTTTGACGAGGCCGGCGCTTTGGGGAATAGGGAACAGGAACACAGCACGTGTTTGCAGAGGCACACAAGACGGAAATTAATACTGTAGTCACACGATCTCTTCAACATTAAAAAAATGTGTTGTTAAAACAGTTTTTAAAAAAGATTTAGCTCAAAAATTTTCAGAACTTACCATTTTCCTATTTGCCCCACCATGTCTCCCTATTTTTACGGTCCTATATATGTTTACAGTTTCTAGTCATTTTACTTTAGGGCATCAGTTATAAAATTTTAAATCGTATAAAATATGCTTTCTTTGTTATTTTCTAATTTTATGAGCAATTTATTTTTTAAAACACAATAAGTGTGTTAGTTTTATTGTTGGGTTATTAATTCATTATACTAATATTGTCCATTTTACGTTTGTGTCCTTTCATTCTTCTTTGTTTTCTTTTAATTTTCAAAATTTTTAAAAAGGTAAATATCATACGGAAGAATAAATTACAATAAACAAAAATAATAATTTGTCATTTATGTGTGGTAATCATAAATGAGATCTTAAGACCACACATAAATTGCTTGACAGTTTTGAAAAACAAAGGAGGACTAATAAAATTTTAAAAGGATTCGAAAATATTGCTTTCTAATTAAATTAATTTCCTCTCATATTGGTACCCTTTTTCCCTTACATTCAACAAAATTAGGTGTATAGTTCCACTTAAAGTTAGTATTATTGTTAGCTAAATAAATGCTTTTCGCAACCCTTGCTTATATACGTCAATGATGGCCATAAGAATATATGTTCTTTATTTTATTTTCAATATTTCTTGCTTGTTTTCCAGGACAGAGGAAAACACTGAAATGTGTTGTTTGAAGCAACTTGCATTTTCCAATATAATTTCCTCGTCAAAATATAAGGGACTTCTGAATATTTGCATCCCTTGGAAACTGCTAGCGACAGTCAAAAAGACTTTCGGAATCACGGATTTAACGTGCACGTACACCGCATGTGCACGGTGGTCTTAAGTGGTGGGTCGAACTCGGTTACTTGTTTGACGTATTATCCACTCACTACCACGTCTGAATATTTGTCGATGGTTTCTTTTATTTTCTGAATATAGATGAAATCGAACAGGAAACCTTTTTATTCTACTTAAGGGTGCAGTTCAAAAAAATAAAATCTCCCTCACGGTCTAAGTACACAAACCAGAATAAGCTAATTGCACCAGGGACTCGAAAAAATTCAGGAGAATTCTTTCTAAGCTGTATTACACACCGCAATAAAAGAAATAAAGGTGCCTTTTATAAAACTTTCGGAAAAAATTCTTCAACATGGAATTCCACGGCAAAAAAGTTTCGAAAAGTGGCACATCCTGCTAAATTTTCGATTTTTAAGAAATTTTCCTTAAAGTTTCGCTATTGATACAGGTTTATCTTTTATTACAGTGTATAATGCAGATTGTAAAAGATATTCTAAAAATTTTGAAGTGGATTACATAATTAGTTTATCTGTATTTATGTACCAAAATCCCATGGTTTTTTCGAACTACGCCGTTAACTGTTTGGCGAGAGGCGAACCAGAATCCTGAATCAGGCAGCAGTATGCTCATGGATGTAGCAAACAAAGTTCTTACGTTAACATTTCCCATAATTTTATATCTATTATTTTTGTGCGTACCGGGCGCGTATAATGTGCATACACATGTTCTTATCAGTTTTATAGAAATAAAGTTTTCTTTAAAAGTACGAGTGTACTGTAATAAAATTTGATTTATTCTTTCTATATCTGAAAGAAAACAAAATATTTTTAGAAGCAAGATAATATTTTTCGTTCTTGTGACTTCATTATGAAACAATTTTAAAATTCTCTGTACATAAAATTTTTCTTAATCACTATTTTATAAAATTATATAATGATCAGTAATTAAATATCGTCCAAAATATATTTTTAACTTCGTTGTCCTTTCTCATTGGCACTTTCCTTCTAAATTGTAAAAACTTCGTACGAAACCCACTTTTGTAATAAACCACTATAATTCAAACTATCCCCAATCCACTTCCTCGTTTCCTTCAAGCGGTAATTGTTCCGACGTCTTTAGACCCCCCAGAGCTTTCTCGGAAAACCGGATGGGCTTTTCCGCCAGTAAGGGCCAAATTCTTGATATACGGAAAAAGTCCTGGAATTAGATAATGCGGAAAGTTTCCGTAAAATTTCCAGGAAAGTATCCAGTGAATTTACGGTTATTTTTTAGAGTGCAAGTAATATTTACAACCTAGGTGGGATACAATAATACTGTACAACAATATAGTAATATAATTAAACAAAATGGAATAAACATGGCTGACATTCATTTTCTTTGGCAAATACTTATGACTTTGGCTTGCATGGCATAAAGTGAATGGAACGAAAATAACTTGGCTAAATGGTTGGCAAAATGCAGTTGGCAAAATGGAGTACATTTATTTAGTGTAAAGGCAATGTAAAAAAAAAAAAATGTAAAAATGTGCGTAGTGTGTAGAAAATTTCGAAGACCATAGCTGTGAAACAGCAGTATTAACAGGAACGCTTGCTAGAAGAATTTTTCAAGGTAATACAATAAATGATAGCCTGCATGAGGTACTGCATTTATGTGACCTGACATTTTTTTTATTTCTAGCAATGTCTTGTTGTACTTTTCTTATTTGGTTATTACTAGTATTTCTTAACAATCTGAGGGCGAATACTCTCCTCAGAGGTTTTATTACTAGTTAACCGTCTAGGCAAATTTAAATTTCATTACATGAAAAAAAATAGTTGGCATCATTATTCAATAAAGGAAATAATATACGATCATTTTGGCACACAAAAATTTTACACAGTAACTATTCAAAATAAAACATCTACATTTAAGCAAACCTAATATAATGCAAGACATTTTTTTATTTACATTGACACAATAAGTATTTGTTGTTTTCATTTAAGTTATCGTACCCGGGTGCATGAATTTGTCATAAATTTTCAAGTGACTTTTCAGTGAATAAAATAACATAATCTCAAGTAAATTAGAATTTGTGTCAAGTTGAGAGTCCCAATCGGTAAGTCATTTCAGGTAAATAATCGAATGAATCTAAACTACGTCATAGTATGCAAATAACAAAAATTCAAATTTCAAATCTTCAGGAAATATAGGTAATGTAGTAGTAATTTAAGCATTAATTTAATAAAAGTAAGACCAGTATAAAACTTCAATTGAAATAAAATATTTAATAACACAATTCAATTGTAAACTTACCTTAATGAAAATACTATATTAATCAAAAGAAGCGCAGATATATCAATACAATTTTTTTTTCTTTTCTTTCTTTTTTTTTTTTCTTTTCTTTTTTTTTCTTTTTTTTTATCAACATTAAAATAGCACTTTAAAATAACACATACAATTAATAACCATTTAAATATAATGCTCTAATGTTCACTTCAACTCTAACCCATTTATGCCTAGTGTCCCTTTTTTGGGACGGCATTTTCGCTATTGGTCGAAAACGTTATTTATTTTTCCTAGCCTTTGTTCATGAGTATTGAGCCTCCACTCTACAAAATAGTTTAACATGAACAAGTAGGATGTTGATTTTTCGATTTTTATGCATAAAGATTTTAAAAGAAATCATCCCTTGTTCAAGAATTTGACATCAGAAATTTATCTATTATTTCTGTTATCAGTAAAAATCGAATAAAGTCGCAAAAATATCCAGGCACAAATGGGTTAAAATAAAAATCGCTTACTTTTACGAAAGAAATTGATATCCACAAATTAAAATCGTCATCCCTCAACGATAAACAAAACACACACACACACAAAAAAAATATCTTCTCTCCCAAGTTCAATGCAGGCAGGAGGAGTTACGGTCAACATAAGTTATACGCACAAAAACAAAAATATTCGGCACGGAGAAAAGGGGGAAATAATTCACCAGTTGCACACACTTCTCGTGGGGACTGTTTTGGGTGCAATGAAGGCAGTGAAACTCCGTCGATTTCCGTCGGATTTTCAAAATAACAGTGGACGTGTGAAGAAAAAAAAAATAAATAAGGAGGCACAGATTTCTGGATGGTAAACACGGTACAGAAAGATGATATCAGATAACGGAGGGCAGGCACTTCTTTAATTTACGTGTCGGCATCAGCGTCGTTAGTCGCTATGGAAAACTCAGGAGCGCAAATTTTTCGATGGGCTTCTGGGAGGATTCGATGAGAGGTCAGGCGAAAGTAGTTTCATCAAAGCAGGGAATGAGAAATCCAGATATCTGCAGTCGGTGAAGGGCAAGTTGGTTCTACGTATCTCTCTGATCGGCAGGCGGTCGGCATAACGCCGCATCTCCGGCGTACTCCGCATCTTCCGGTAAGCAGTGTACCCCGTCTCCCGACTATTGAGCGTTAATTTTTTACAATTTTAAAAATTTTAATTGGCACACAGGCAGTCATCCTGTCGGCTATTTGAGACGTCAGATATTTCAAGTAAAGTTTCAGGGTTAAGGCAGGTAATATGGTTTATTGAACATTACATTTAAGTTACAATTTAGAATGAGAAGAGGGGAGGGGAGGCGGGTACAAGAATCAGTGTGGACTCATTAAGCAGTTCTGGTGGCAGAAGTCCCCCGATTTTCGATGTGCGGGAGTATTTACGCTTACCGCACCACGTGGTCTGCGAAGACACAACTCCTCCTCCCTCTTATCTCTGATCGAGCCATACACATTTACCAACATGACCCGCATCTGGGCCTACAAGGGCGTGAGGACACGTGTACATCTAAAGAACTCAGAATCGACGGCCTGATGTCTGGCAAATAACAAAATAAATAAAACATAGCTCCAGAGCGCGCGTGGCAAGTTTGACAGGAAAGCAAAACTTACAGTGAAAGTACCCGCAATTACCTTTTTATACATTACATATATATATATATATATATATATATATCGCATTCAAAAGACAGTGGTAGATGAAGGTATATTATTTCGCAGTGATGTTGTATGCTTGCAGCTGTATAAGTAATAAGGTCAATTGTGTTTATGGAAATGTTTTATAAAGCACAAGTCTGAAGTCTGGCAGGATTTAACTTCTTTGTTTTTTAATCGTTAATAATTTCTTACACTACACACTTACACTCAATGCAACGCTTCTCCACCTAAACCGCTTGGCCGATTTAGTTCAAATTTGGCATGGTTATAGGTAACAATGGTGCCAAATGATAAATCTGAAATCCAACCCATCGGGTTGACCACAGAGGAATAATCACCGAAAAACCTGCTGCCATCAACTTTCAATGGCGATATTATAGAAGAATTATTCTATTTCTCAATTATTCGCTCCCCACGCTCATTGAACCTATGACATTGGTCAAGGTCAGGATGCTGATACTTTAAAAAAAGAAAATCCGAAATCGACATACCATCGAGGAATAATCACCGAAAAATATTCAACTTGAGGTAGAGATAAGTACACGAAATTAGCTCAGCTCAACATTGCGTACGTGCGGTTCTAGTATATATACATTCTAATCGTCTTTTGTAATTGATTCATTTATGAGTTAGATGGCCTGTGAGTGAATTTTACTGGTCGCTCATTAGCAAGACACGACTACTAAGAAAGTAGTTTTGAATTCAAAATCACGAGAGGCAGAAAAGGATGGAAGGTAATTTTACCTTTTATAGGCCAATTTTCCCCATTGAGAAAATCAAATTAAACATTTATTTAAAAATGAAATTTTATCAATATTGACTTGTGAAAAAATTAGCAGATACATTTGAAAGATGACTTGATTTTTTGAAACAAAAGTTGCATTTCTATCATAATTTGGACTGAAAAAAAGAAAAAAAAATTCGTGAAAATAGCCATTTTCATAAATTTTTACTTAACTATCTTGATCCAACCCTTCCCCCCCTTCAAGCTTAAGGCATACCTTTACTTCAATTTAAAAATAAATCTTTTATTAATTCTTAATATTTCACTTATTAAATAAACTATCCATTAGTATATTCAGTTTTTGAAATCAATGTAAATTATAGTCAGAAATGGTCCATGTTCCCAATTGGAAACAGAATGAAAAATGTATAATTTCCCCCTCCCCCGCGTTTAAGTGACTAATAGCCTTTAAAGCATTAGAAGACAAAATATGCAAAAAAACTAATTTAAAATATGCCTGGATCTCGATGCGGTCCGTAAAAGGTTAATTCGACTTTATCTTTGACTACAGCTTGATTTCATCTGTGCAATTATCTTTCGATGAAACGCATGAAATGGAAATGATAAAAATGTACTTCTCACTATTGAAATTTAAATTTTATACTTAATAAAATTTAAAAAAACAATGCCATGTGTATAAAATTTAAATTTTATACCCAGGCTGGTAAAAGTTAATTGTGAACGTTCCACCATAAGCACAGTTTTTTTAAATTCCAAAAATATACGGATCATTTTGTGAACCAGTAAGTAGAAGAAATTATTAAAAATGCAAACAAAAATCTCGATAACAAAGAAAAAATAAATAAGTCCCCTGTTATTTAAGAGTGACAGTTTCTGTTTCTAAACTGGACATCGGTAGAAAGCTCAACTCTGAAGAACCAGGGTTTTGGCCTGCCCAGCGATTGTCGATCTAACGCAGTTTTGGGCGGTTTTCTCCAGATGGAACGTGAATATGCGTTAGACCCTCTTTTCTGGAATATAGTTACTTTCGTAGTTGCGCCTATGCTGTCGATTGTAAAAGCAGATAAACATTGGTCAATTTTCCAGTCTCCGTGTTTCCCGTCAGTAGATTTGTTTTCCACGAAATCTCGAACAATGACAAATCAGTTACATTTTTATACTCTTTCCTTTGAAGAAAAATTATTAGTTGTTCAATTGGCGTCTGAATGTTATTAATCAGTGAAAAACATGGAGAATATGATAAAATTACAGCTTAGATAAAGGGTTAATGCTCAAATGTGGCGTTTTCATACTTAATTATTTTAAGACTACTGTTAGTTATTTGATTCACAGTGAAGAAGTTCTTTTTGAGAAAAGCCGTACAAATGGTGTAGTGGCTACCGTACCGTTCTACCACACCTTGGTTCCGGGTTCGATTCCCGGCATGATCTTGGGCAGAAGCGTATCCAGAGGAGGGGCTAGGGGGGTTCAGTCCTCCCCAAAAGATCTGCTAAACGGTAACAGCATAAGGCACTTTATATAGGTAAAATGATTTTTCTTTTTTTTATAACTTAAGCACTCACACAAAATGTTACGTAGGTTTGCACTAAAATTTGTTTTATTGTACATTTTGTTTGGGTGTTCTTTTTTTAAATTTAATCCCCCCCCCCAAAAAAAAAATTAAAAAATTCTGGATCTGCCACTGCTGTACTAGTTAAGGGGAATGATGGTGCCTATTGAGTGCTCTTTCAGAACTGGTCATCACGTTCGGCAACCCCCCCCCCCCCCTGGCCAAAGCTTATTGCGCCAACACCGCGCTGTTGGAGAGAAAAAAAAATGAAAATTAATTTTTATTTCTTCATTTGTGTACGTGTGGGGTGGACGTGTGTACGTGTTTGGCCACTTCCATGGTTTCATGGTAGTGCCATGCAAGTACATGAATCAACACCCATGGATCTGAATCTAAAAGATCTACGCCTTCTTTTTTTTTTTTTGAGTATGAAGGCATTCACAACCATTTCATGGTTAGCAGAAGTTCCAGACTCCTGCATTCTATACCTCCTGTTCTTTGTGTGGGTAAGCATGCATGTAATACAAAATTACATGTATACATCAGCGATAGTATAGACACCACGCTAGCTTATACGGCGCTAATATATGCATCAGCACCCATGGATCTGAATCAAAAAGATCCACGCATTTCCTCAGAGTACGAAGGCACTCCGCAACCATTCCATGATTAGCAGGATAGGTTACAGACGCTCGCCTTCTAAATACCTCCTGTTCTTTGCTTAGGTAAACATGCATGTAATGTAAAAATACATATTGCATAGGCGTTTCCCTTTACGTGTTTTGCGTCCACCATGTCATTTGGCAGTTACTACTCACGAAACCGTGAACTCGGAATGAGCGGACAAAAGCACAAATCCAGGAAACCGCCATAATGAAGCGTGTCCGCCGATGTCAGAACTCTCACAGATTGGACGGCTCCGGCAAGGGAAAATGCGCCATTATGCCGGTGCCTCAATCAAAACGTCAGAAATTTAATAAGGTCTCCCTGATTCGTCGCACACTTTGACAAGCCCGCACACGCCTTGGCTGAGGATGTCATTTTTTGTTGTTCTTGTGGTGCCTGTAATTAGGGTTTCGCGCCGGCAGGAATACTACACTAAAGATGACATCATTCGTCAAAGTCCGATGTGCTAATTCACCGCTCGACTGGACACACATCTATTTTGGTGTGTGTGGGAGTCGTTGTATGTTTTCACGATGGCATTGTTGTAAATAGGCGGATAGCTTTTTGGTGTGGGGCCAGCCGTGCGTAAACAAGGCATTCAGTTAATAAGTTGGTGTATTTATATAACTATTCACTTACAAGTCGTATGCTCAGAGGCACAAAGCCTGTTCCTCACTTTTGCGAGAGCGAAATAGAGTCTCACTTTAGCGAAAATTTTGGAGTCAGATTAGACACCTACCATGCTTTTTGGAGATCGAAGCATAAGTGCCACAGATTATTTTTTACCATTAAGATTTCTGACAAACCGAGATCCAGTTATTCCTTCAGTATAAACTTCCAGAATGGCGGATTTTGTCGTATTTCGAAGTATTAAATTGATTTCCCATTAAAGTTGCTGCCATGGGCGCCCATATAACTGTTTGTAAGGAGAGGAAGGGGAGGCAAGTCAAGGGTCCTGCCCAGAAAGGTACTTTAGAGTTGAGCCACTTTTGCATTTTCTAGCACTACTAAACCATAACGGTAGCATGGGAGCTATGGGGAGGGGGCATGGCCCCTTCCCTGCCATAGGTATGGGAGCCCATAGTTGTTGTTAAATGCGCAATTCTGACACGTTAGACTAGCCATCTGAATGTTTGAGCCTTTAGCCGTATCAGCCAGCCTCCCCCAAGATGGTGGGCTGTGAAATTATTATAGTCATTTGAAACGTGTAACGCAGGAATAAACAAGGATTTTAATATTGATAAAACAGATAAATAATCCAATTTTCTTGCAGAATATTTTGTTCCCACATAAGATAAGATTTGTATGCAAAATTCCAACTCAGTTGGAGTTTGGTAAGTTAGCGAAAAACTGATTAAAAGATTTTACCCAGGCATACAGTGTGAGTTACATGAAAGTTTTCAGTAATAACGGTCATCATTTAATGAGGTGCCAATTGCAATATAGTTGTCATATTGAAAAACTTTAAACATTACAAGACACACGTGTAGACAGAACTAAATCCATACTAAACTATTGGACCAATGGGAAATAGTTTAGCAATGATATATATAATATTTCTTAAAATCTTTTCTAAAAGTATCTTGTGCTGCTGCAAGGCCAAATTTAATTGGCTATTGAAAGGTGAAAGCTTAAAAATTTCTTCAACCTCATAAGAAATTTTTAAAAATGCATGAATAAATAAAATTTTGAGCATTTCTGTACCTGATGTACATTAAATTATAGAATAATGTTGCACAAGGATTAAACAATAAAAATGGCAATGGGAAAAAAATATTTATGCTTTACAAACTACGCTAGTCTCTGAAAACACCGTGAAGACGAAAAGCCCCGTCATTTTAATAGCAATCCTAAAGTGAGAAATAATGAATTTTAACCTATCAACTCTGTTAAGCCGTTAGTTTTTCTCTTCAAAATCATCCACCCTAGCTGCGTATGTCACCCACCTTAAAAAGTCAAGGCATCGCATCAATCTATCATCAGTTAAACAGAAACAATGGAGAGAAAGCCCTCCCTCCCCCTCCCCCCTCCTTGGAAAACGCGCTCTACATTTAAAATGAACGCCTGTCACTTAACCACAATTCGCAATAAGCTGCGAAGAAAAACTCGAAAAGAAATATTAAAAGAAAAGTAACTTCAACACTCGGCGCAGAGGTCAACTAGTTTTTTTTTTTTTTCTTTCTTTGGCTTTCCTTTCTCAGCGTAAATGTCTTCCTCGTTTCTCAGAGTATTTAGTATATACACCTTTCTCTTGGGCCGAGGTGGGAAGGCTTGTCATCAGTTGGGTATTTTCGCGTGGGATCAGTCTGGCCAGCGGGCCGTATAATTGCCGACTTGTATAACTGTATACGGACAAATGCCCCTTGTCGAGACTCCCACGACGATTGTTCGAAAAGAAAGTCCCCGTCATTGCCGCTGCCGACGACTCTACTTGAGTAAGGCACACAGCGGACATTGGTCATGGGAAAGGCATCGATCGGAAAAGATTTTTTTTCTTTCTTTCTTCTCTTTCTTTTTCGTTCATTTAGTCTTTTTGTAATTCTATCCAGATATACTGAGATGACGTCTTACGTGTCAGTTTTTTAGTGATCATTTTTTTTTTTTAAATGCCGTCTTTGATGGCTTATGAAGAAGTGTAAATTTTACAAGCTCCCCATTGTTAAGCAGCCTTTCGTGCATATCTGTAGCAACATTACTTAAAAATCGGCATATAACGATAATGCTGACTTGCTTAGCTGACCTGTGCCCCTAGTTGAGACTTCCACGACGACTGTTCGAAAAGAAAATTCCAGTCGTTTCCGCTGAGGACTCTAGCGGACATTGGACATGGGGATTGCATCGATTGAGAGAGTGTTTTCTTTCTTTCTTTTTCGCCCATTTAATCTTTTTGTAATTCTATCCAGATATGCTGAGATGACGTTTTACGTGTCAGTTTTCTTCTGTGATCACAATTTTTGTTTTCATGTCTGACGGTTTCGATGAAGAAACGCAAGTTTTATAAGCTGAAATATCTAGTCCTTTTCTCATTATTAACCCAGACAGTACACACAGGTTCTCTGAACAGCTACGTTCAGAGAACCTGTGAGTGCTGTCTGGGAAGCAATCTTTCGAGCATATTTGTACAACTTTAGTTAAAAATTGATTAAAAATTGTCCTTACTACTGACTACAGCTAATTGAGGCACATGTCAGGGAAAAACTGTCTATCAGAGTTTTTCCCTTTTTCCTCATGTAGATTCTTCTTCTTTTTTTTTTTTTTTTTTTTTTTAAACATTCTGTTCAGATATGCTAAGATAAGACTACGTCTTATATGCGCCAGGTTTTTCATGATTGCGGATTTCTTTCCCCCAATGTATTTGATGGTTTCATTGAAGAAATGTAAATTGAAAGTTTGACTGTAAAAAGGAGGTAGCTCCATCTATCCAAGTTTGCGGGAAAACTGCAAAAGAGCGTTTGAAGTTTTAACAGAAACTAACGAGACAGGCAGCTTCATCTCTCGAGAAAGAGAAGAACTAACGATTGCAGCTATATCCTGTTGATATCAAACGAAAGAGATTTTCTTTTCTTTTCTTTTTTTTACTGCAAGAAAATTACAACATGTAACTCTAATTGCGCGGAGGGTGGAGCTACCTCCTTTTTGCAGCAAGCGCTTCAATTGTATAATCACCCCATTAATAAGTAGTCTTTGTTGCAAATCTCTTAAACTTTATTTAAAAACTAGCCGCCAAGGCGGCCAGCTTAGCCGCTCCATACCTTACTGTTCTTTATATTCAGGGCAGTGTTGACTAAATTTCTGGACTCCTTTCAATGAAAATCATGTTTCTTTGGTTTTAACAGTATTTGTCATTAAATTTATTTAAGTTAGGGCTGCTACACATTTTGGGGGTGCCCTCATAAAAGCCAATGTTGAAACTGCAAATGACTAAAATGTGCTTTAGCACAATGCATGGTGACATTTTTTAGATGGGCGATGATTGTGCCAGGTAATATAAGTTCGAAATTTTAAAGTTACGAAAAAGTGCGAAAGATCTTGCATTTTTGAGTATCCATTATTGTTATTTTGTAATCTAGCTACTGCGTGGCATAGGCTTGCTCCATTTGACGTCACTGAACTGTTAATTTGGATTTTTGCGTTATTGTTATTGCACGAATGTTTACATCTAGCTCTTGCTGTTCGCAGTGTGGAAATATCGTTGATTTTGGTACCGCATACGTTAGCGTATTATATAAGTAGATTGTCATGTAATGATAAGAATGGCTTGTTTAGAAGACAGTTGTTCCTTGATGAGATACCTATACGACGATTGCTCGAAAGACTATCTCTGAGGTTGTGCACTCCACTTGAGCAATAGACACAGCGCACAGTGGCCACGGGGAAAGCATCGATCAAAAAGAATCGGCACAGTATTTTCCTAATTGCATAATGACAGGCTGGGATGGTGTCTTACGTTTCAGTCTTATTATGATTATCGCATATTCCTTTGATAGGTTTTCACATATGTTTTGTAATTTTTTTCAATGAACAAAAATGTCACATTTCAAATGTTAAGTGTCATATACTGAAAGATCTCGTCACGTTTTCGTATGTAACTTTATAAACTTATGACTAATATTAGCCGCCTCCGGCGACCAGCTGATTCGCCATCTTAATAAATCTTGTTCGGAGAGAATCCTGTTTCTTACTGGCTTCCTTGGCAGTGAAATCTCTCAGATTCTGAATGATATTTAAAATTAAGATGGTTAAAAAAGAAATAAGAAGGTTTAATGATAAAAATAACCTACAAAAAAAGTACAAATTATTTTCGTCCTATTGTAATTCTGAAGAGCTTCTGGATATATTGGCTGTTCTTTCAGTATATCAAAAAATCTGATGTGTCCAACACATGACTTCCTTGCACGTCTCTTAAATCAAAAATATTTTCGACGCACTTCATCTAAACTTATTTGTTTGAAAGAGATAAAATATCAGTAATAGTAAGGTTTAGCGATTTCTAGCCAAATATTTCGATATCGCCAAGCGGAGTTCAAATTGAAAGATTTCCTTCTGACACTTTATTTGGCGATATTTCACAAAAAGCCGACAAGCTTGAGATATTTTGCGAGATTTTTGGGGATAGCCAAAGTATTCATTGACCACAGACTTTCATTGAATTGAATGCATCCATACACCTCAATGTATTTAAAGTCATTTGGCTCACCCTGTAAATAAAATGACAGTCGATTGCTGTCACAAAAGATATTGAAAACAGTTAGATATTACAATATTCTAAATACAAAAGTTCAAAATTCTACGGGATGACGTTTTAGAGTTATACAAAATACGAAATAATTTTTGGCGACAAATTTGGCGCTATTTCGGCGAAACTCGTCAATATCGATGACATATGGCGAGATTTTAAGCATGGACCAAACAATGACAGATTATCGCCAAATTTGGCGATATTTCGCCAAAACGCACCAAGAACGATGACAAATGGCGATACTTTGGGCATGGACCCAATGACTGACTATCGCCAAATTTGGAGAAATTTCAGCAAAACTCGCCAAGGTCCACGACAGACGGCGAGATTTTGGGCATGGACCAAACAATGACTGTCTACAGTTGTATTATATTGAAGATGCATAGCCATTAAAGTACTGAAATTCTTTTCGGTGGTTCTGTAAATAAACTCTCCAGTAGATTGGAACCAAAAATCGAGATGCACAACTAGATGTTACAGCAATCTTATATATGAAATTTCATAATAGTTTTTGAGATTTGAGAGTTAAATACGCACACACGTACACCAAAAGTCGCCAAGCTTGGCGACTTTTGGGTAGTTCTTGAGGGAGGCACGTGACCGTGGTCGGACCATTACCTAACTTATGTGGTAGGACGGTATTGTGCTTGAAATGGATGTATGCCCCTAAAATTGCCATCGACCGTAATGTATTGGAAATCTTTTGAGTGTTCCTGTAGCAGAACTGTAAATGATAAAGACACTTTTTTTAATGGAGAAATTCATTTTCTAACTCTTTATAGCATATATCACATCTCAGTCGTTTGAAATAGCCCAATACCACTAAAGTACGCTGTAATGAATTTCAGCCCATAGAGCCTAATGTATTTAGAATCTTTTGAGCCGCCTTGTAAATAAAATATGTAGTCGAATCGAACCGAAAGTGGAGCGGCACAAGTAGATGTTACAACAATCCTAGATATTAAGTTTCAATATTCTATGCCTAATAGTTTTAGAGATATGTGAGTTTAATGAATTTCGGCCCATAGAGCGTAATGTATTCCGAATCTTTTGGGCGGTCCTGTCGATAAACTATCCAGTCGAATAGAACCGAAAGGGAAGGTGCTCAACTAGATGTTACAGCAATCCTAAATATAAAGTTTCAACATTCTACGACCAATAGTTTTTGAGATATGCGAGTTTAATGAATTTCGCTCCATAGAGCGTAATGTATTTCGAATCTTTTGGGAGGTCCTGTAGATAAACTATCCAGTGGAATGGAACCAAAAGGGGAGGTGTACAACTAGATCATAGAACAATCCTAAATATCAAATCTCAACATTCTACGACCAATAGTTTTTGAGATATGCGAGTTACATACATACGTACGGACGTACAGACGGCATGGAAAAACTGGCCACAATAGACTCGCCGCTGGTCAAAATGAGTTGCAGAAGCGTTTATATGATCGTGCATGCTAGCTTACGATGAGATGCATCGAAAAAATTCCTAAAATTATATTTAGAGGTAGTCAAAATCGGTTTTTTCGTCGAAATTTGGCCCCCAAAATTTTTCGGGATCACATTACTTCCTTATACTACGTACAAGGAAGTAAAAACGGAAAGAAAGAGAAAAACAAAAGAAGTGGTAGTTCTGAAGTATGTGAATATCTACCTGATATGATATCTGCGCGTGATATAGCTCGTTCGCAAAACGAAACACAGGCACACACATAGGCACTAACGATTTTATTGTAAACTATTTTATAAATATTGAGCCTAAACTTTCATTCAAAATGACTTCAATCTCACTTGCAATATCTAAATGGAAAATTATTGAAAATAAAAAATGAATAAATAGATAAATTTCACGTAGTTTACTTTTCACGCTAGCGGATAATGTTGATGCTCATTATACACGAGCTCGTAGCTAGTGGTATAATCTTTTCGCCAAAGCCTGTTAACCGGGTTTCTAATGTATTTTGAATCTCCTGACATCAGAATGAGGTCAATCTCACTTGCAATCTATGATTTTAATTATTGAAGGAAAATAAATGAATGAATGAATCTTACGTAATTTACTTTATCGGATAATGTGGAAGCTTACTTTTTCCCCTATGTTGTAATCTTTAATATATTATGAAGGAATTATTGCTGAAATTTTAATAATGAAAGTTTGCTCTCGTAAAAAAATATCATTATCACTTGCAACTCTTGACAGCAAGAAAGGAAAAAGGGATAAGATTGCGCTATTTATAATGGATTCCCATTGTATGACAGTAGAGTTTGGCTCATTTTGGCTTCAAATATAAGGCGATAAAGGACAAAATTTGGAGAAAATAGCATAAAACATTAAATGAAAAGTGTTCTAATTGGAAAAAAAAAAAAAAAAAAAAAAAAAAAAAAAAAAAAAAATACTTCCAGGTATGTCGCGACCTGTCCTGGCGAATTCCCATACAAAATTTGGAAGGCCTACGGTAACCCATCTCGGAGCTACGTGACCGACAAACAAATATTTTACATTTTGTTTTATTTATATCTCTCTATTCTAAGAAAAAGGTAAAGGCCGCTGGCGCTGTCAAAGCTTGTTGGCCTATCTCCTCCTAAACCGTGGGGATTTAAGTTTCGACTAAGGTGCCCACAGATTCGAAAAATTTCGAGGAACCTGATAAACTGACTTAAATTTCGAAAATCGAATTATTTTAGAAGATATTAATAAAAAACTGAAAAAAAGAAACAGAATGGTTGCCAGATTTGGCATAAAATCATTCATTCCTTTGCAACAAAGCGTTCCCAAGTATGTAGTATCACGTGAAATTGTCAAGCATGAAGTAAAAATACATCCATTTTACGCCAAAATAAAACTATATGAAATAAGTAACTCAAAATGTGTTACACAAAGTTGACAATTTTCAAATAGTAAGTACGCTTAGACAACAGGAGTTTAGAATTAGCGATTATTCGTTTTTCCAAAACAGAATAACTAATATCTTGAAAATGAAAAATAATTAAAATGCAGATTATTTTAAAGCCGGTTCGGTCCAGCTGGATTATTGGCTACCAGTAGAAATATTTGGCGGCGTTAACTATGCCATTATAGCAGTTATAGTACACTTTGGATATTTGCTAGCGCGACGAGATGGTATAATTCTTGTTGCTAAGTACGCCAATCTGCAAACGATTATGTAAATGAAAATATGGATAACGGTTTTCTGGTAACCTTAAATGAACAGTAATTATAGGTTGTGAGCATGTGTAAATCGCCAAATAATGAAAAGTCGCCATTGGTGGCAAGCTATCTTATCTGTTCCGTAGCTTTTATTAACTTTACATGTACGCAAGTCGCCAAATAATGAAAAATCGCCATGGGTGGCAAATTCGCAAGGTGTCCAATAGGTTTGATATTATTAAAAATACAGCTGAAACAATTGTTCTGATTTTATTACGCTTTAGCTCCTAATTAATATAACTTTTGAATGGCAACATTAAATATCATTGTGTTTCTGAGGAACACCTCTTCGGGTCTACTGTGTGAAGTTTAAATTTTTTGTGTATCAATGAACATGCAAGAACCAAGCAATGTGTAGCTCAGTAACATTCTATCTGATCCAATCTTCGGGTTTTGTCTGTTGAAATTATGTCTTTTTTACGAATAAGCCTTATTAGGGGCCGAATGTCTCATACGAAAAGCGAGCGTAGCGAGTCTGGGGGCCTTGGCCCCTAGTAGATTTAAAAAAAAAATCACATTACAATGACTGCCCGGACTGTAAAAGTGTGCACAACTACATTAGCTCCTTCTTGAAACTCGGAAGACGTTTGTTGAAAAAACATACGTCAAAACATATAACATATTGCTCTATGACATACGTATTTGTGTAAGGCACAGAAAGCTATTGACAGAAGAGTACATAACTCATTTCTTTTAAAAGTCCCTCATAGTTATATTTCCTATTAAATAAGTTAAAATTTATTTTAAATAAATTGAAACAGTTCATATATTTCCAAGAAATTCTTCGCGCCCATCTATTTAGACTTCCGAGAGATTTACGTGCAGCGATAACCATACATATTTCTGACGAGTATCTAAGCTCTGGACCCATTTAATTGCTCTCCTATACATATACGAAATAAATAAAAGGGAAAAGTATTAGAAACAGTTGAAAATCCATTAACTAAGTCAGACAAAAGATATATCTAACCAAGAACTAAAAATGTAATTATATTTATGAGCACGGAAAATTTTATTCCAACCTAAAATACCATTGAAGATTATCTTCTGTGTTTTTTCTATAAAACCCGTTGAACACAGCTGGACTGCTTTTACAGTTAAAGCTTTCGTTCTGAGTTAAAATTATGCTTAACCCGAACCACCGTCGATATTTCACTTCAGTTCCACTTGTCACGGATCTAACGCCCTGTTTTTTTACGTTTCAAAAGCGTAAAATCTATTAGGCTTACGAAAGCGAGTTTTCAACGGGCTGAGTGTGACGTGTAAAGAAAGGAGTGAATCGCTATATGCTAAAGGATCCAATTTCTTAAGAGTGATTCGGTCAGAGACGCTCGTTTGTGGGCATAATCGATTCTGGAGCAAATGTGCCATTGTGAACATGCTCCGTAAAACAGTTTTATCTGAACTCTGACATCCGTACGTTTATAAATAACATTTGACCCCCATTCTTCCAGTGTGTTCAGTTTAGTGTTAAGTTTTTGTAACCTTTCACCGGCCACGTTGGCTGTGATTTTGTGGCTCCGTATACTTTTCTTGGAACGCCGTGAAGCAGCCATTTTATCTGCCATGAAATAAAAATTCGAGACATTTTTATATCATGATATTACAGAAAAGTTAGTTTATACCTTCATGTAAAAAGTGAAGGAAGTAGTGTAATAGCGAAAAATTTTGGTATTGAGATTTTAACAGAAACATCGATTTCCATCATATCTAATGTTACCTTGTTGAGTTTCTGTGTGACGCCACAACGTACGTATATATATGCATGTGCGATCCCTTTTGACAAACCGCAGATTCTTTTTAACTATTTTCGCCGTAAAACTGTACACATGTAATATGTAACTAGCATAGCTAAAGAGAGAGATAATCTGTGACTTTTGAAATTTTATTTTATTGTTGCTGTAGCATCAATCGACAAAGCAGTTCACTGACAGATTCACCAAAAAGACTTTTAATACACTAAAGTTTAACCCTTTTAACGCTCTGGGAACACCAAACTCTGTTCTCGCTCTGGGAACACCAAACTCTGACGTTTTGACTGTTGCCAGTCACGAAGAATAGATTTGATTTCTCTAAAAATAGTTGCGGGTGACATAGCTCCACAAGAATCCTTTACACGTCATTTCCCGTAAAAAAAAATTGTCACGATACAGCCAGCGATACGTCAAAAAAGGGTCTCTAAATCTGTGGCACGCGATAAACGTTTCGGTTGTCTGCCGTCTTGCTGGTAGTTAAGTCGAGCGATGGCAACGGCTGCCCTTTTTTCAACGTTGGGAAAGGGTTGCGCCTCAAAGGATTAAAGCCCGCTTCAATACTTCAATAGTCTATAGGCAGTCATTCATAATCAGGTGCCGAAAATCTCACCAAATTTAGTGCCAAAAATCCTTATTAATATTATAAATGTGAAAGTGAGTTTGTTTGTTTGTTTATGACGCTTTCACGCCCAAACGCTGAACAAATTATGATGAATTTTGTTTTAGATATAGATGGGACCCTGGAGAAGGTTATAGGCTACTTAGAATTTTAGATTTTTAATTTCTTCTTTAATTATTAATTAAAAACCGTTTTCATGTTTAAACGTTGCCATGCTTGGCGAGTTTCGCCCGTATCAAGTGATTCATGTTTTGAGCTAACAAGAATGCTATTACTTCAATAAAGAAGCACGTGCATCTGAAAAACATTAAATAATACGGAAATTCTGCCAGTTTTATGCCAAATCTATCTCTAATAATAAAAATGAATGTTCTCCAGACAAATCTACAGAAAGCAGAGCTTTGAAAATTTGAGCATGACTGGGCCCAGGACTTCGGTAAAGTGTACCTGAGGCTCAGAGTTTTAAAATTTAAGTACTTTTCTAACTATTAATTAAAAACCGTTTTATCACCCGCTCAAAATGATTTATGCTTTTGAAATAACGCAGAAATTCTATTTAAGAAAATCACATGCATTTGTAAAACATAAATTGGTATGGAAATTATGTTGATTTTACGCCAAATTAAAAAGCATAAGTAAAGAAAAGTGTACTTACGTATTATGCCGGCGGTCCGCCAAGACGAGCGATTTTTTGCCGAGATAAATGCCGGGCACATGGAATTATTAATGGTTTTGAATACGTTTGGCAACTTATTTGACGAAAAAACAGTTTGGCGGGAATGACCGCCGGGATAATCGTAAGTACCAAGAAAAGTCGAGATGTGTTTCTTAAAGTTCATAAATTTCCAAATCCTACCAATAATATAAATGTGTTCGTTTTTGAGTTTGGATGTTTTTGACTGAATCAACACAAAAATGGTTGGAAAAATTTATAATGAAGATAGCTTATGCTCTGGATCAACATACAGGCAACCTTTCAAGCATATAGCATAAATAATTCTTTTACAAAGACACTCAAAATAATTCTAATGCATTGCGCTCTATGGAAATTTTTAGCTACTAAACCGATTTTAAAACTTTTTTCACCGATTGAAAGTTACATTATTCCTGAGTCAGGCGCGTAGTCAGGAAAAGTTTTCGGGGGGGGGGGGGATATGTGCCTGGAAAATTTTTTTGGGGGGGATATGAACTTATATGTGTATAAATAGACGGAATTTCATCACTGATCCAAAAATTTCGGGGGGGGGATATATCCCGATATCCCCCCCCTGTTTGTTGTTGTTTGTTTGTTTGTGGATTAAGACCGATTGACTGCAGTAGTGTACTAGGCCTAAATGAGGAATTCCTCTGTGTGGAATTTTCTAAGGGATCCTAGTGCGTATTTTCGCGAGGTTTTGGAAAAAAACACGGAAAACTGCGAGCGGCTAGGTCGACAGGCGCGACCGGAGTTTGAACCTGGCACCTCCCGCATTCCAGTTTTGAGAGCAGAACCTCTTAGACACTGGTGGGACCCTTAGTGTTATGGGCTCACCTTTTATGCATATATCACAAATAGTTCTTTAATAGGGATACTCATAAGAATGACATTACGCTCTATGTGTATCTCTGTAAGTACTGAACCGATTCCAAAACTTTTTTCACGGATAGTAAGCTACACTATTCATGAGTATTATAGGGTAAAATTCATGCATGTAGCGCAAATAGTTCCTTACACTCAAAATAGTTCTAATACAGTACGCTCTCTGGGTATCTCTTTAACTACAGAACCGATTCTAAAACTTTTTCTATAATAGAAAGCTGCACTATTCCTGTTTAACATAGGCTAAAATTCATGCATATAACATAAGTATTTTTTTTTACAAGAACACTCAAAACAGTTCGCAAATACTAACACAACTGTCTCTATTCGCCAAATGCCTGAAAAAGATCTAAATTTAGTAATTCTGCATACTCTCTTATTTTAAATGAAGTTTACTACCATGCATTATACTTCATTTAAAATAAGTAAAAAGGCAAATAATATTTAAATGCAGTTTCTTTAGTCGCAAACATATTTGTTATACACACATGCTTCGTTTCTCTCGGGACCTACTTCTAAAGCCTACGCGGACGAAGTCGCGGGTAGCCGCTAGTAAGTTTATAAATTGAGCCCAGCTTTGCGATATGTCTTATATTTGTTAAAGAATTGCTCAACTTTATATTGTTGAAGTATCATATCGGTTTCGGATAAAATAAGTTTAAATCAAAATGCGCATACTTTAATAGATGTACAAGAAAGTCAGGTGATGTCTACATAATATTTTTTTCCACTGCCTCCGACTTGTAAAAAATATTGAGGGGTCTCAATTCTTTAAATGCGCATTTTTACCTCCACAGATCAAAGTAAAACAGTGAGGTTCAGAAATTTTATGTAATTAAATGCTTAAAAATGGATTTTTTAAACCCTTTTTGTTTAAACTGAAAACCGTATATATTTTCTCCTCTAAATATATGCCTAATATACACAGTATAGAAGTTTATCTGTTGTAAGCTTTGACAACGCTAAAAGTTCACAGAATTTGTACTAGGTACTCAAGACATGTTATGCTAAATGTGGCGTTTTCTCTTTTTATACAACAATAAAAAATTGCCGCAAAAAGGCGCATTTTTAAAAATTACTGTTAAGGTCCAGTAATTGCAGATTTGATAAACTCCTTGAAAATGTGAAAAGTGATTTCAGTTCGATTCGCATGTAATTTTGATCCATCAGAATTTTTTTCACATCGAATATCACTGAATTTTTGAAGTAAATTTTGTAATTTTAGGATGAAATAATTTGGGATGCTCAGTCCCCACTGAATAAATATCGCAGGAGCTTTTGTCCCCTCAATCCCTCTGGAGTTGGTGACTTGTGTGTTTTTTCTAGAAAGCGTTTCAAAGACGCTAGTGATCACTGTTATTAGCTACACTCGTATGACATAAACAAAGCACTTGCAATGTATTTGAATACAGGAAAAATCCGATTTTGAGCAGTTCAGTAAATTCAAGGTGTTGAGCGATCGCGCAAAGCAAACCTTCCTTTGTCCAGTAAGAATACTATGTTTTGAAGTGATTAAAGATCATTTTAATTGACATTTCCAACAATGCTTTTCTGAATTTAGTACAACCAAACCATTTAATCAAGTAATCCAATCTGAGCACAGTCGGTGTTCACTTAAACGATATACATTAAACGATATACATAAAATTATTAATGAACAGCATACTAGATATCAATTGCTGTATTCTTTCGAGCCATTTACATAAAAGTATTCCTCTATGAAATCAAATTCTGTGTTAATATATTTTTTTAATGCATAGAATTAAAAAAATAATAATAAAAGATCTCATATTTATAGCATCATTAATGATGGCAATCAAGAGAATGTTTGATGACTTGTGTAACTGTAAAATACGTTTTCAGAGAAAATATTTAATATTGTCATTTTAGATTACATAATCCTCGGTAATATCTGCTCCATACCATTTACGATTTTATAACCTATAATTACGAATTTCATTTAAAGGTTTAATCAATCAAAGTAGCTTCCTAAGACAGGTGGTCTCCTTTCAACCTTTTACTTACTTTACTTTTATTTTCAGATTTTCTTAAAATCCTTAAATGAAATTCATTTTTTCTTCATTAGCTGGTATTATTTTGATTTAATTTTATCCCTTTTTTTCTTTTTTAAGTTTTTAAAAGATTTTGTCAGTACTATCAAATGAATGGGGGTAAATTTGAACCCTCGATGTTCCTAATGGAAAAATTCCTATGTTAGATTAGAGATTTTTCTTAATTTAGTCGATGAATATTAAGAACTATCAATTTTTTTTCTCGTAAAATGAATAAAAAAATAACTAGCTGGCACGCCAGGCGTAAGAAATACATGTTTATTGAAATAACACTAGAGGTTCATTTCGGCTATTAGTGAGCGAAATTTGATGCTATACATATATACACACATGTGTACACATATTCTTGTCGGTGTACATAACTGAAGATCGGTGTACATAACTGAAATTTGTGCCAACTACTATATTTCAACCAGTTACTACCACCAGAAATACTTGAACCCTATTATAGTGACCTTTGTTAGGTGTTATTAAAGTGGAAAATTCATTATGGCGTTGAAACATTTTGTACCTTTCAGGTAGTCACCCATACAACAGAAAATCGTTTATAATTTACCTCGGTTTATACTGTCATAAATATTTTGGTTCAGTCAATGATTTCTTACAGCCAAGTTCGTCTGAATTTTCTCTCTCTGACACTTTGCTATTATAATCCAAATGCCACATCGGAAAGAAGTAACGAGAAGCATAAAATACCAAAAGTTATAAATCACAAAATCTTCTAAATTAGTAGAACAGCGAAATTTTGTAAAAATATGTTGTTTAAATGTAAATTTAATTGCAAATACGATAAAAGATGATTACATAAATTTATGAATAGTATACTGCCAAGTAAAATCTCCGGACAATTCTAAAATATTAGGGTCAGGTGAGGAGTAATTACGACCAGAGGGTAATTACGATTATTGGATTTTTTAAAAAAATCTATATAGGATAAACTTCCCCAAAAATATTTCGTATGAAGTTTATATGAATGGTCTAATTCATTTAGACCATGGACATTTCTTTAAAAAGTAGTTACTTTTTCATAATAAAACAGAATTATATAAAAACATATGACATACCATGAACAGTAACATATATCCTAACTTTATTTTTATAAACTTATTTTTCCTTAAAGGTCAAGAAAACATTACTTAATATTTTTCAATTTTTGCAGTAATTTTTTTTTTCATATAGGTTCAATTGAGGTTCGGTGTTCAAAGTTATTTGGCACCAAAGGAAAATTTTATAGGCTAGATAATTATATTAAAAAGTATATTGGTATGTATTTAAGAGCTTCTGACATCTTTTTATCATTATCTTTTTTAATAAATCCATGGTCACAATTACCCAGTAGGTTTTTACAAAGCGGAGTTATTGCGACGATGTATAAAAACATAGTAGAGAAATTTATTCTGGCCTGAAAAAGCATATGCTTGTGTCTTATAGAACTTAAAAAACATTAAGACAAAATAATTTGAAATATTTGTTAGATTTAAATTAAATAAATTAATCAAATGGAAATTTAGCTATTGAATATTTTTCAAAAGTTCAAATGCTTAAAACAGTGAAGGCCTGTAAATAGGGTCAGAAGACAATTGAACCTATCATGACAAAAATTTACTGCAAAAATTGAAAAATATTGTATTAAGAATGTTTTCTTGACCTTTAAAGGTAAACATAAAGTTAGAATATATGTTACTGTTCTTGGTATGTCATTTGTTTTTATGATTCTTTTTTATACCAAATGCAAAATAAAAGCTTGTACTAAAGATAAATGACACATAAATACAGAAAATTCATTTAGAGCATGGACATTTCTTTAAAAAACAAATTTATTTTTTCATAACAAAACAATCATAAAAACAGATAACATACCGAGAATAGAGACATTCATTCTGGCTTTATTTTTGTTTCTTTATTTTCATTTTATTTTGCTCTAAAAAGGTCAAGAAAACATTAGTTAAAGTTTGTCCTACCTAAATAAAGCCACGTTGATTTTGTGCCATAACTGAATGCGAAACAGGTGAATAAGAAACAAATATATTAAGAAAATATGCACAGAAATACGTATTTACAAGGAAAAAACTTTCTCCCTGTCCTACCTGGGCAGGAATAAAAAATAAATGTGTAATAAAAGGGAAAGAGAAAAGTGTCCCGCCGAAATAAACCAGAACTGTTAATAGCCAACATACTCGCTATGTTTACATATCACTTTGAATAGTCGGTGTAACATACCATTTACCAATCCTTGGAAGACAGTAACGTCAATATTACCCCCGTGATCAAAGATGACGGCCTTCAATTCTGCCACAGACTGAAACTGTCTGGCATTTGCAAATCCATTCCTGCTGAGGATACCGAAGGCATTTTCTTGGGGATTAAGATTAGGCTAAAAGGGAAGGACAATTGATGATATACAACATCATCACCGGAAAACCATTTTCAAGAGGATTTTGAAACGTAAATGGGTCGTTGTCCCGATGGAAAATCAAACTTCGGCCACCAGTTCTCCCTGCAAATGGCAGTAAGTGGGTTTCTAGCATTTATTGGCAATCAGTCGCTTTTATATATGGCCTGAAAGGAATGCCAAGTTCGAGACGAAACAACAGCTCCTGAGCATTTTCCACAAGCAAAGATTAAATTGGTCGAATATCATCAAACCGCGAAGGACTATGATGTCGGGTTATGGTCTCAGATGAAAAATAATAATTCAAATAATAATTTGGATGGCCCACATGGCGTTGCGTTCTACTGTCATGACACAAGAAAATCTTCTCTAAAAGACAAGATGGAGGCTCGCTATACGGTATGGAGAGACTCTACCTGGTGGTAAACTTAACTTGGATTTTCCTTCATGCCGTATAAAAGCTACTGATTACCAATAAATGCTATAAATCCATTTACTGCCATTTGCAGGGAGAATTGAAGGCCGAAGTCTAATTTTCCATCAGGTCAACGTACCCATTCATGTTGCAAAATCCTCCTGAGAATGCTTTTTCGGTGATGGGTTGCAGTAGCGTAGCCAGGATTTTATTTCGGAGGGGAGAGGGGTATCAAATTTAAAGTTTAATTGTAAGCTAAATATATTAAATTGTAAGATATGTAAAGGGTCCCATTTTGGAGGGCTGCAGCTCCCTCAGTCCCCCCTCTGGCTACGCCCCGGATGGTTTGTATATCATGAAATGCTCTGCTCTTTTATCTTGTTCTCAATCCCCAAGAAAATGCTTGGGGTAGATGGTCTTAAAAGGGATGAATCTGCAAATGTTAGACAGTTTCAGTCTGTAGCAGACTTTATGATACAAGTTTTGATCCAGTTATGACACAAAATCAAGGTGGCTTTATTTAAGTGGGACACACTGTAATACAATTTTTTTCAGCAATTCTTGCAGTCGACATTTTCCTTTTATAAAAAGATTGACTTTCATATCTTCGCAACAAGATGCTATTTTGATTGAATAAGGAGAAATTATAATCTCATTACTCAGTTTGTATTAACTTTTTCCGCATGGGTGTTGGTGGCTAACTTTAATCACTGACAAAAATAAGAATAGTAGTCTCAAATGCTCCAACAAAAGTTGTAAGTGTAAGTATAAAAAGAAATCAAATGGTCGAAATTACCCCATGATAATAATAATCACCCTATTTTTCTTTTTTTTAATTGTCTGATTTTGTTGTGATTACCAGCCCCCTTAAACTTTAAGCAAATAATTCTACGGAAACATAATTTTTATTAGATGTTCTTAAAAGGTCAACGGTTTTCCCTAATTAATGGAAAGATCCCCCTTTCCCCCTAATTAAAAGAGTTTAAAATTTCACAAAGTTGAAACTTGCAAAAAGTGGTCGTAGTTAGCCCCCCTGACCCTATAGATTCTGTATTTACACATAAGAAGTACCCTTCGACTTTAGTAAGGAATGCCTTTTTTTTCTATAGCCAGTAAAAATATTTGAAACTGCTAAAATTCTCGAAAAAAAAAAATATTTTAAGCAAAACACATTTCTTAGTGGTCTGAACAACAGGTTATGAGTTTGTGCTGTTTCTTTAGACTAGCTGGGTGGCTAAACTTTCACTTTAATCAACTCTGATACGTTTGCCCAAAATGAAAACATTTACTTCGTCATGCCACCGGCGTAGAACATTTGTCATATGACCTTTTACGATGACAAAACTGGCGCGAGGGGTATAGCAAATGGTATGAAATTATACACGCATCGGAGATGATCATTTCCGATTATAGAGATGGACACATGAAGCAGAGCACATGACAAAATAATTCGAACTCTCTCCGAAAAGATAAAAACTTTGTCAAATGCACGAAGAGGAGACGGGAGGGAAAAAAGATAAAAAAAAAAATCGATGAAGCAATGGTTAGTGTGTGCAACAGAAAAGAAGTGCGTCAAGTTTCGGAGAAAGGAAACAAATCGCGCAAAATGAAGCAAAAAAACCGATCGTTAGGGTTTCTCATGGGAATAATCGCGCCTTTTGAAGGGAGTGAAATAAAAAAAAAGGAACTAAAAGAATAAAGAAATAAAAAGATTGGAAGCTGTGTTTATCTTCTAGCGAGTGATATTTGAAAAGTGGTGGTTTTGCTGTTACTCAGAGCGTGTGTGTGGTTTGAGCTCGTTTACGCGTCAAACAAGTGGTTAAGAAGTGACCGGGGCAGCACAGCAGCAATACAGCATCACAGCCCGGTGGCTTCATTCAGAGGCTGATTGAGAAGAAAAACGACTCGAGCTGTCATTTGTCGGTGGGTGGGTGAAACTTGGTACAGGTAGATGGCAGGCCTGACAAGTGGTTCTGTCTGTGAATTTTATGATTGTGTCGAATTTTCTTGGCTAATTTATTATAACAATGAACTTCTTTGATTATGTTTGCTTAGCTTTACCAAACGTACTTAGTACACTAATTCGAGAATTTTGAAGTGGCAATTGGATGTTTGGCAAGTATGCAGTTTTTAGTCGTACTTTGGTAGTTTTTGAATGTGTTTAATTATTGAATACGTTCTCCCAAGGAATTATTTTCCTTCGGAGAACCTTCGTAAAATGCACACGATGTTTCAAGTTACTTCTTTTCCAGAAGCTGCAAAATTTCTCATGTTACCGCGAATGAACAAGCAGCAGCATTCAAAAACTTATAAAAGTCTGGCACTATATAATGCAGAAAGTCCGCAGTTTAATAACGCGGTATTTATATTACATACTATATGTTTTATTTATTCTGTCATAAATGAAACATATAGTATGTGAACAAATCTTGATTACCGCATAGACCAGTAACGCCTCGGCCAAGGACCCCCTAGGTTTTAGGAGCTCAAGAATTAATAAGACAGTTTCAGTTCTAGTCCGAAAAAAAGTTAGTGACTACATATATGTACCAACAAGGTATGACTGTGTGGCGTCTGGCTGTCGTTCTCCACGAGTGTTTGTCCACCAGCTCAACTGGACGTCGAGAGTTGACGCCAGAATGAACTCTAAGGAAGTGCCCGATGCCTTCCAGTTACTACGGCTCATGAGGATTTGAGCCGAGGGGTGTGCACAGCAGTACGAGTGAGGTACTTCTGTGCAGACAGTATGCAAATACTGCTGTACCTCACTCACTTGAGGATCTGCATAGCAGTACCTCACTCGTACTGCTGTGCAGACAGTATGTATATACTGTGCAGAGTATAAGAAGCTTGCACGTGCGACACTCGCAGCAGCATAATTTTTGTCAGCTCCATAGCGCTAGCATGTGATCAGAGCATAATGCCCGACCTCGACTTGGCGGCTTGCACTTGGAGCTTTATTTAAACATGTAAACCCTTGTTCTGTTATTTTGTTTCTTGAGTTGTTAGTTAATGTTTCTTTCGTATTTTAATGAAACTGGTGATTTTTAAATGAAAAGTAAAAACCTTCTGATTAAGTCAAGCGAAGCTTCCGTAAGCTAAATTCAGGAGACCCTCAAATGGTGTCCATCGGATTTTGAATTATTACTGACGACTGTTGACAAACGTTGCACTGTATCACTGCAATCTAGTGGTAAAGTCAATTACTTTTTAAATTAAGGTACTTTAAACAGGTTCAGTAAATGAAAACATGTTTATTCACCTTCTCGTATGACTAATTTTCAAATATGTTTATACACAACACTGTTTAGTACTGTACTATACACACTTTTAACTTAACTTTCACATTGTTTTAAGTCAAATTGAATTTCATTGTTTAAACGATTTCTAACTAGTATATTGAAACTCATAGTGTTTATACATTAATTCTTTAATTGTATAATGTCGAACCCTAATACTTCAGAAAGATCAAGAGTGCCATTTAACTACTCTGGCTCACCCACCTCTCTGGAAAAATGGAGTTGAACTATATGGTTCTATGAAATAGAAGCTAGTTTCATAACATTGAACATTACGGTAGAGGAAACCAAATTTTACAATGTCATCGCATCGTTGGATGCCGAGACAGTGACAAGTATTAAGGATATTATACGTCCCCCCCTCCTAAAGAAAAGCCTTACACTGTTTTTAAAAGAACGGATAATCAAGCATTACTCGCAATCCGAAAGTTCTTGTTTGTGTACATTGCTACAAGACTTACAGTTAGGGGATAAACGTCCTTCGCAGTTGTTAAATGAAATGAAACCATAGGCTGAAGATAGAATGTAAGATTTTAAAAGAAATTTGGTTAAGCCGTTTACCTATAAAATTGCAACAAATACTTTCAATCAGTGAGGATGATCTTGGAGACAGGCCCGGATACAACCACGGGAACTCAGGAATTTTCCCGATGGGCTGGCCACTTTAATATTTTCACTAGTATTTATATATACACTTATGTATGATGTGTACGTGTGTTAGAGGAAAATGTTAGTGAGACGCCGTTGACATGAATTTTCCGGGCCAGTGGGATGGGTTTATCCGTCCTTGCTTGGAGATTTGGTATATATAGTTGCAGAATACTCGGCTTGCTTCCTGGGTTCGTCGTTCTAAAGTCCAGTTGGTGTAGAAAGTTCTAGTAAAAAGTCCACTTGTCAGGTTGGAACACAAACTTTATTGCTTCTAGAACTTCGTCGAAGAATCAGCTTTAGAAAATTCACAGGCACTTACGGCCAGTCGCTCGTTTAAAACAGTCCACTCAGTACCGAAGCTTTCACAAAATATAAAATTCTCACATAAAATAAAACACATCCACCAGTAAAAAATTCAATGGAAATATTCGAGGGATAACACTAACAGTCCCTCAAGACTCAGCAATCAAGAATTTACCCACAGCACTTAAAATCAAAGCTTCATAAACAAGCGCGAAAACATCCTTCTATCACAGAGCAAAGCGCCGTTCTCCTACGACGCTCGGTTCACTCACGACCGGAGCTAACTCACACTCTGAACTGGGGCCTCACTGGGGGCTGACAGCTTGTATTTATAGGTAGGGTACAAGAAGCTACAAGAAACTTCTAGAAGAGTCTATTTCTTGAGGATTACACATAATGCGGGAATTTTGATTACGTCACAGAAGAGAAATGTTAGGCTATTATGCATAGTAATGCAGGAAAAGTATCTTTACAAGCCCCATTGGAAAAATCACGCCAAATGACTAAAATGTCGCCAAGCGTGGCAACTTTTGGCGAAATATCGCCAAATTTTGCGCCAAAAATAAGTCCCCAAAAGTGAAGTTACCGAAGGCCTAGGAGAAATATTTCTGGAGATTTCTAAAACCGCCATAGAAAAACGATGGGAAACCGAAACCTCCGTATCTCCGGTTCTAGTTGACCGATTTTGGTGTAACAAAAAGCAAAATTTAACTATTTGACTTGTAGAATACTAATTTTGAACTATTTTAAGCCCCAGAACAGCGGGTTCCCCCGAAAATTCGTAGCAATATGCTTTGGACTTGCCGGTAACAGCAAAAACAAAATAAGTTATAGTTTCTCGTGAACTAATTCGTCAGTCAAAGCAGGGTATTTTTGATTTTACCAAAATTGTAAGCGTTCCTTAAGAGGAGGAGTGCAATAGCAATATGAAAAAAAAAAGCTTATTTATAATAGATTTTCTCCCGATTTATTATCAGTCGTGAATATTAGCTTTAAAATGGGATTTTCGGTTTAAAAAATACAATCTGAAAAGGAGGTCATAAACTTGAAGACGACCTCGGGTCTGGGTTTAGTCCGCCGTTTGTAAACAGTGCTGTCCTACGCACAAAGTATTAGAAAATTAATCTGTTTTTATACTTTTTGGCGCATGATTTTGCGAAAATAAAATGTTACTTTTGTTTCGAGAAGATCGATGTAGTGCTGACCACGTATTTTTGTGCATAAATTTTTTTCACCCACCTTTTTAAATTAAGTCTTTACTTTAATTTATTCTTCGTCTTTCCACTGACTCACTTGATCTATGAAATGTGGTTTGTGATTTCTTGCGTTAACTGTATGTGTCGCCTTTATGTCGTACAAAGATACCTATATTCTAAATTGTATATATAAATGCAGTAAGTACTATTTTAATACCTTTCCACGACGTCCATTACACATATTGCTTTTTGTTCGATTAAAATATCTTTCTCGAGGTAATTCTGATGCGCTTTTCTCTTAGCTCAACACCACTTTATCCCCCCCCCCAAAAAAAAAAACTAGAATGCATTTATATTAATTAAGATTTGCTATTTATCAATGTTGAGATTCCATATTATAAAAGGTACCTTTCCTGTAGCTTAAAGCGCTATGATTTCTGCTGCTGCATACATTATTTAATAAACATTAAACATGATCATGGAGAACGACAGTTCTACGAGTGACGCTGCCTACACCAACCAAACAACCTACCAACCAACAATGGCACTTATATATAAACGTACTTGGGAGAATTTTCGGTGTCCAACTTTTTCTCGAAATCCGCTCTAAAGATTTTTAAAAAATTAAAATATGCTTTTAATCGGTGTTAAAATCGAAGAGTAAAGTCGCCGGTTTATAGAAAAAACTATTTTTTTTTTAAATTTAATCCACTTTACAGATAGTACTATTTATCGCGCGTATTAATGCTGGAACAACTTCAATTGAGCGGCGATTAGACATGGCCAACCGGTTTGTGTGGAGGAGTTATACGCCACGCTTATGTTGTTAGCAGCAGCAGCCAGTTTATGATTTTATACAGTAAACATTAATAAACTTATTTCTGGTTGGATTAAAAAATGGGATTAGTTAAAGCAAATGGTAGAATAAGAAATGTATACAATTTTATGCTTAAAAAATTTATTTACAGATTAAAAACCAAGATTCTTAGAGCTCCCACATCGTTTTGTTTCAAAATTGATTTTAGTGCCATCATTTTTTTAAAGAAAATTATCGCACTAGAAATAACTTTAATATTGTTTTAAGCTTGTTTTTTTAGGATCATATATGTGGCCATAGATCTCGAAAAACACGGTCTCTGAAATAAAATATGATCATGCTAAAGTATAAGCTATCATTCTTATATATTACTAGCAGTCCCGCACGGCGTTGCCCGTGAACCCCTTAAATTATGCGATTTACAAAATCTGACATGTAAACTGCAACTCCAGATTAGTACTCTAGGCCGCAATTGCATAACAGAATGTCCAGATAATGGTTCCAGAGTTTCAGATACGTACTTACAAACGCACCACTAAAGACAACTCACTGCCGTGGCCGTCACATATTTACCCCAGAAATATCGTGTAATTTGCATTAAACTTGCTGGAGTTATTAAATATTTCATCCAATTAAGCAAATTATCTTGTAAAATCCACAATTTTCAATTTAAATTTCTTAAAATTAGGAAATGTCAGGTCATTAAACGTATTAAATACCATAAAAAGTACCATAAAAAATTTCATGAAAAGGTCCCATTAGGAAAAACGCGCCAAATGACAGAAAAATCGTCAAACTTGGCGAGTTTTGGCGAAATATCGCCAAAATTGGAGCCAAAAATAAGTCCCTAAAAATTCGGTTTCCGAAGACCTACGACCCATAGAACCCGAGATTTCCAGAACATTACATATCAATGCAACAAAAAGCAAAATTTAACTATTTAACGCATAGAATAGGAATTTTAAACTATTTTAAACCCCAGAACAGCGGGTTGCTCCCAAAATTCGTAACACAGGGTAAGAAAATTTCCGTTTTAGAACGGTTTTTAATTAATAATTAAAAAAAGTAATTAAAATTTTAAAAATTTGATTCTCAGGTGCACATTATCGGCATTCATGGGCATTCAAATTTTCAGAGTTCTGTGTGCAGTAGATTTGTCTGGAGACCGCACACAGACAGATTTACAAACATTCATTTTTATTGTTATAGAGATAGATAGATTTGGCGTAAACCTGATGAAATTTTCGTGCCATGCTTCTCAAATGCAAACGATTTGTTTTATAGTAGCATTCGGGCGAAACTCGCCAAGCATGGCAACGTAAAAAACGGTTTTTTACTTTTGCGGTTACCACTTCAAGCATAAATCTTTTCATGAGGCCAAAGTTCGCCAAACATGAAGATCTAAAATCGGTTTTTAATTAATAATTTAAAAAGTAATTAAAATTTCAAAATTCTGAGCCTCAGGTGTACATTACCGAAGGAATGGGCTCATATGTTCGAATTTTCAGAGTTCTGCGTCCAGTAGTTTTTTCTGGACATCGCACGCATGCAGATTTTCAGACATTCATTTTTATTGATATAGATTGGCGCAAAACTGACTAAATTTCCGTGCCATTTCATGTTTTCCAATGCATGCGATTTTGTTTCACAGTATCATGCTGGCGAAACTCGCCGAGCATGGCATTCTGAAAACGGTTTTTAATTAATAATTAAAAAAGTAATTAAAATTTTAAAATTCTGATTCTCAGGTGCACATTATCGGACTCATGGGCTTATTCAAATTTTCAGAGTTCTGCGTGCAGTAGGTTTGTCTGGAGACCGCACACATACAGACAGACAGATTTACAAACATTCATTTTTATTATTATAGATAAGGCTTCAAAATTTATAAACTTTTATCTCCCGGGACCCACATTGCCAACCTAATGTTCAAGTGTTCATTATGAAAAAGAAGTTACATTTTGCTTTTGATAAAAAAAAGAAAAATATTTAATTTTCTAAGCAATTACAGCTTAACTCTTCGTTTATAATTCATGAAATGATACAGATTTTCATTGCTTTCGTTTCATATTAAGCGGCAAACGAAATATTTGACTGGTTTTACTTTTATTTACTTTTTATTACCTTCTGATCTAAAAAGTAACATCTCCATACCAAAGCCCGTAACGGGTTAAAAATTTGTATGTCATAGTTTCCAAATCATGTGAAATGTATTCAAATGCATAGTGTCTTACTAAGTGTATTACTGCATAGTGTGTTACTGCAAATTTTGCTTGACCCTTTGGATAGCGTGACGCAAAAGATTAATTAAATTATTGAAATAAATTCATTTGAACACATAATATAGGCTCAGTGAAAGTGTGATGATATATTTGTCAGTGTACTTGATAATTAAAAGCATTGCTTTAATGTGTAAAATGTCTTTATAGAAAATAAAACAAAAGTAATTGTAATGGAATTTAAAAACAAATCTTACAAAGTCACACCAGGGCGTCACTCAAAATTTTATATTATTATTTTTAAAACCCATATTTAAAATTCATATAGCTATAAAGTTAAATGCTGCGTCACAAACTTTTAATCCGTTAAGGGTTTTTGTATGGGGATATTCCTTTTACGCGTATTCCTGAAATGCCATAGATTCTGAATGTATATCGTTTTTTCAGGCTTCTTAAATCCATAAATATAGATGCATGGTTCATTTCAGTACAAACTTCTGAATTCTTATTATATAATTCAATTCATGTATAAAATTGCTCATTTTGTTTTGACTATTAAAACCAGCGTGCAAACACTTGTTTATTGCATGTAAAAATCAAAACACTGCTTACACAGAGAAAAGGCAATATGAATTCAAGTTGATGCTTCTATATTTCTTGGAACTATTTTCTAGAGATTTTTTGACACATAAAGTTATTACACAATTTTTCATTTGGTACAATAAATCGAGACTGACACATTCATCAGCTGCAGTTTAGAATTTCAATTTCAGATAATTAATTGCAGTGGAATTTGTTAAACATTAAAAAGTTCCACAGATGTTTGTTCAATTTCTAAGTGCCTTTTTCAAGATTCTGAAGACTTATTACTCTGTTATGCAAGAAAACTAAACCTCCAAATGGAATACCGTCAAATTTGTAATTTACGTTGTCGTATTTTGAAATAGTTTGAGCAGTCTTAATTTCAGGTCTCTAAAATTCGCCATGTTTAGAGACTTGTCGTTTCCAAAAGTTTTATCACCATTTTTGCATTAGAATGACAATAGGTTGCATTTGTAAATATACTTTCTAACATACCAGCAAGCATCCACGAAGCATTATTGAAAAAGTCCTTAATGAATCGTCATTTATGCTAAATCAAAACTAACTACACTTGGCTGCATTTCTATTTTTTTTTTCTCTAAGTCCATGCCGGGAATCGAAACGGACTAGAGGTGTGGTAGAACAGTTCTCACGTCACTACACAACCCTGCCGGCCTGCGTTGGTAAAATCACATGGAGATTCGGGGTATTTCCCGGATCTCTCGATTTGGTTAAACCAAAAAGTTGGGTTTCGGAATGTGAAATTTAATTTTAAAATCGAAGTTTCTAAATGCCATTTTCGTGATTTAACCAAAACAAATTAATTGCAATAAGTAATGCTCAAAATATATGCTAATAGGTACTTTCCGAATGGATTTAAAATTTTGTAAAATTTCACTGATGACATCTCATGAATTTGGGATTCTGCAAGAGTCCAGGACATAACCAAGGGCATACCATAATCCCTCACAACCCGCGCAGTGCGGGGATCCCCGGCTGAAGAGATACCCCCAGACAATGAAGTATTTAAAAAATAAAATGAAAAACTTACAGATTTGAATTTTCGCGTTACGTTGTTTTAAGGATAGCCCCCTAACCTTAAATAAGTGTAACACAACATTCGTAGATAAATCACTAATTTGATACCTTAAACATCTATATGTACCTGATAAATTGTTATTATCTAATGCAGTGGTTCCAAACCTTTTATCCAAACTTAAGATATCCTTTGTTGCGTATCCGCAACAAAGAATAACTTGGAATGCCGCCCCCCTCCCCCACCTTCCTCACAATACATAAAGTCTTATACTCTTCAACAATGAGCATTGAGTCGCCTATTCTACAAAATAATGTTAACGCTAATGTTTTAAGCGAAAGTAATGCTTTGGAGTAAAAAAGAGAATAAATAAGATGATTTTGCTCTTTGGCTGTTTTAGTCATTTCAGCTATTTCAGCTCCTTTTGTCCAGATGTTTTAAAAGTGTGTATGAAAGTAAAATACTGTAGATGCAGTGTTTCCCAACCTTTTCCCATCTGCAGACCGAAAATCAAAAAATATTTTGCGGACCAGCATCAGCCAACAATAATAATTATTATAAAAACATAATTTTATTTATTAAATCAACTGTTATAGAAATATAATTTTTTTGTTAGAACGATACTTGATGCTGATTATTTTTTAATATATTGATATACGTGGACCGGAACCCGGGTGCAAGTGGTTGGGAAACAGCACTACAGTTGAATGTTTCTTCTTATTATTATTACTTTATAACTATGATTATTGTCTGAAATTGGATTGCTACTGGATCTATTATGAATATATTTTGGATACTTTGTGATGTTTTTCCAAGGATAATCAAAAGTCGTATAAACAGATTTATAGGACGCACTTCTGGTAGTGAGATTTCAGATTAAATTTCACTTTATCCAATCAAGGTTATGTTTTCTAATTCTTAATTTATCCCGTATGATAGCGTTTCTCAACCTGTGGGGCGCGACCCCCAAGGGACCGCGTTTGCAGGGGGGGGGGGCGAGAGAAAAACCAAAGAGCAAGTAGTGATGCATGTTTTTAAAAAAATAATCTTATTTAGTCTCATTTTTACTCAAAAATATATCGATTTTCGCTTAAAATGTTCAAACTCTACTGATAACATTCGACTAAATGTTCATTGTTAACGATTAAAAAACTGAGTGTATGCTGAAAAATGTGAGGGGAGGGCGCCACCGTAAGTTAGCATTTGTTGCAACGGGCTTGTTGGGGGGGGGGCGGCGTCGTTAAAAAGGTTGAGAACCGCTGCCGTATGAAAATGCATGTTGAACAAGAAACAATCTGAGAAAAAAATCGCTTTTTTTTTAATATTTCAGGTAAGCAGCTCTGAAAAACCTTGCCTCAACTTTCTTTCGTTTCTTCCTTCTTCAGTTTAAGACGAATTGTCTGCTAAATGACAAGGCGTGCGATGAAATTGAAGCTTTTCCGAATCCAGCTCTTGAAGGAGATGCCTCCAGAATAGCCAACTCACAATTCTACCACAGATGCGGCATGTTGCCACAGGCTGCTCAAAAAACCACACTCTTGACGAGCAAATTATCGATCCTTAGAATTAAGATGTCATCCTTGGTGTGACTGTGGTGCCCTCCCAAGATGCAACAGTTTTTTTGTTTTATTTTGTCTTTCGTTCATTGTTCTGACGCTGTTATCTGTAATAATGTATTTCTTCAACCCCCACTCACAACTTGCTTTGAGACTGTTGAAGAATTTTTAAGGCATGAGGGAGGAAAACTTCTGGATCTGGAAATAGATGCGCAATATATGAACAGAGCGATTGGTGGCATTGCTCTGTTTATTATGTAGTCTTTAATTTCAATAAATTTTTATTTTAAATATTATATTTAATATAATTTTTTTTGTTTATGTAAAAGTACACACAGTTTAGTTTTTTTAATAGTTAAAAAAAACTTTTTCTGATGTCATCATCTACATTTGATGATTTCGGTGCCTTTTCTTAGCTATTATAAAGGTGAGAAAAGATTTTATAATTCATGCATGAAATAAAATTACATGATATTGATCCAATAATATTTTACATCAGAAAAGAATGCAATACAGATTCAATGTAAGTAAAATGAAATACATCAAACTCTATTTCTCTAAGAACGTTGATCAAATACGAGTTTACTTGACAGTTTTAATGCAGAAAAAAATATTCTAACAATTTATTTTTCTGCGTTCTTAATATCTTAAATATACATATATGAAAGTTAAATATAATGCACAAGAAAAAAAATCTAAAATGATTATAAGTTTTTGTGAATGAAAATTCAGTTTATGGGTAATTACAAACTTACATAAAGTCAGTAGTGAATGGAAAATTTTTAGCAAATTAGTTAATCTACTAAGGCTCTTTGAAAATGGAACTTCCGCTATCGGGAAGTGGGAATGTACAGATTATTATTGATACCAAGAATACTGGTACACACATGTTAAATGATTAATCAAATCTTCATGAAAATTATTTCCGAAGAATACGAATCTACAGAAGAAATCTGGGGGAAAATATACAGATAAAAATGCGAATGTGGCATTTATTTTATTTTGCATTAGTTAAAAAAAAATATGTGATTTCAATAAAGCATCCTGTAGTTAAAGGATTTTCAATACAACAAAACACATTAAATCTGATTTTAAATGCTGTAGGAGAACCAACAGGTGGGACCTCAATTATGAGACAAGTTTTATTTTAACTGAGATTGCATTTTATTTTCCTTTTTAAAAGGACACAAAGCTTTTCACTTTAATCTGTTAGAGTTAGGAGATTTTTTCGGTCAAATAATGTTTGCAGATCCACAAGTCAAGTGAAAAACGAATAAGAATTTAGGAGGAACAAAGCTTTTTACTTTAATCTGTTAGAGTTTTTTTCGGTCAAATAATGCATGCAGATCCACAAGTCAAGTGAAAAACGAATAAGAATTTATGAGGAAAAGTTAAAGAAAGTTTAAAATATCTACTGTAGAAAAGTTGACTATATATTGGGTCTAGTAATAAGTTTTAAAGCGAGTGTCAAAGAAATGACTTTAATTTAGAACTTATAATAATACCTTTATTCGTCAAAGTAATTTCCATTATTTTTCCAGCATCTTTAGGGATGGACGCGAGATGAAAAATAGGCTGTCTCGTCTGGTAAAATCGCTGAAAAGATATGTCTCGTCTCGCAAAAATCCATATATCAATGTAAAATGTGCCTGTCTCGTCTCGCAGTCCATCCCTAAGCACCTTCCTTCCACCATCGGTCATGTGCACGGACGCCAGCAGCTTAGAAGCATCCATCTTTTGAGGCAATTTAGAAATGGATGAGAGACGATTTTTTTGCGAGACGAGATATACAGCTTTTTTGCGAGACGAGACAAACATTTTTAACATTATGATATTGGTATTTTGCGAGCCGAGACAAAGCATTTGGCAGTTTTGAGAGACAACTGTTTTTGTCTCGCGTCCATCCCTAGATGAAGTCATCAATAGATTTTCCTATTTCTTCCACTTTGGGGAAGTTTACAGAAGACAAGGAATTGTGCATTTACCGAAATAGATCAGAGTCCGAAGAGGCTACGTCAAGGCTATACGTGGCGTGCTCCAAAACGTGCTAGCCAAACTTTACTTACGTGTCATTGATCGGTTTTTGCAACATGAGGACATGCATTATCATGGAGCAAATTGACAATCTGCAAAACTTTGCCAGTAAATAGACGTTTACGATCGATTTCCTACTTCAGTCGCAGCAATTGTTGTTTGCAGCGTTCAACAGTTACACTTTCACCGGGCTCTACTAGTTTGTAGCACAGTACACCCTTCGTATCCCAAAAGCCACATGTTACAAAACTAGTCGAAGACACATTGGAAAAGTTTGGCTGGGTAGTTTTGGAACACCCGGCGCTGGCATAGCCCCTTCGGACTATCATCTATTTCGGTCGATGAATTATGCTGTCCCCAAAGTGGGCGAATTGCGAAAATCTGTTGATGACTTTCTCGCATCAAAAGATGAATTCTTCTACTCTGCTGGCATGCGTGCACTACCAAACCAAACCGATGACGGAAGGTGCTGGAAAATAATGGAGATTACTTTGAAGGATAAAGGGATTATAATAATTTCTAAATTGCCTATTCATTTCTTTTAAACGCGCTTTAAAACTTTGGGTCTGTTATAGGCAGTGGTTGGAGATGGAGTCAGCTGACTAAAATTTTTAAATAAGTGAGAAGTTAAAACGTTGAAAAGTGAGTAGAAATCTCACTTTTTCTTCACTCTAATCATTAAGGAAAAAAAAAAAAAAGAAATGGAAAACATGCAATGAACACATTTCTATACCTAGATACTTAAACTCAATAACAGACTTTCCCCCTCTAAAATTTCTTACTACAAGAAATTTAAATTCGCCAACTTGACGATTTATGTTTTGTGTGATAGCAAACCTATATAAGGGGCGTCTGCCTATGTGGGGGGGGGGTTGGTCGGAGGACTTTTTAGGGGGTTCTAACGCGTATTCACGTTACACGTGGAGAAAACCGACCAGAACTGCAGACTGCTGGTTCGACAACCGCGCGGTAGTCCCGCGAACACGAGATTGTCACACTTCAGCCGACTAGCACGTTCAGTGGCTTATCCACACGTCCATGGCGGGGCATTTGGCTATTTATAATAGAGTTTTATTCAAGTTATGGCTTCAATTCAACCACAGAAGAAACAGGCGTCACTGCTCTCCCTATACTCCAAAGCTGTAACTTTGTCCCCAACATCATTGTAATACTCGGAAGACGAAAATTAATCACTCAGTCGGAATACTTCGAAATTAGAATAGTCCAATTGGGTCCCCTTCATGAAAGGAGGGGGGGGGGGGCGAGTGTTTTTGATTGAGAATAATTAAGATATCGAGCACGGCGAGCGCGGCTCACGGCATAGAAAGATATAGGCGAACCCATGATGAACCTATTAATGGTGGGGAGACGGGGGTCGTGAACTTATCTATCAAGAGGCGAAAGGTAATTAACGAACTTGGCTAATCGGCAAAACGTGAGCGTGGAGGATGTGCGACTTGCAGACTTTACCACAAATTTCGCTACTCCATCAGGCGATCTCTCTGCAGGTAGTCTTTTTCTTTCACCATTTTTTATACACCGTGAAACTTTAGTATGGGAGACAACCGCTATTTTTTTCGAGTAATTCCCAGAATGAAGGTCTTTAACAGTTGAATGAAGGATAGCAAGATCTTTATAATTATAAATTTTTAAAGAGCTTCACTAAAACTCCGAAACAGCGTCATTCAAGGAAAAGAAATAACGTTACACCAGAAAATGCATTTAAAAAAACTCAAGTTCTGATAATGAATAAAAGTGTAATTTAGGTTACTATGTACCTTTTATTTGTTCCTCTGCAATAGTTTATGCGTCAGTTTTCAAAACTATTTTTTAAAGATAAGCTATTTTACTTTGTGTTATGCTTATTATTATAGCATCATAAATTTCATTTGTAATACATACTCTGAAGCCTAGCACTTTTTCAATGGATCAGTCTAAATGACGTAATTACCATAAGAACATTTCGATTAAAATTTAACCCGTCTTAACAAAAGTTATGTTGAAAGTGTAACTCCAAAAAATTTCTTACCACTGATTTTAAACTAAGGGGAGTCTTGACTGGTTCTTGACTGGAATTGCAGTGGATGATTTTCTGATTGAACGGGAATTTGTGTCACAATCATAGAGCAGATCTCCTCTCAGCTATCGTTATGACTTATAGCTATCCTCTGAAATAATAATAATAATTGCATTAATGTATACACACACAGGATGTCCCAAAAGATGGTAAGACCCTTTATTCATTGCAGATAAGTAGCCACAGTGTAAATTTTTTAAAATGTTCAAAATAGGGTAGGAAAACAGACTACGTTAAGAAAAAGATTATCTCGTTAATTTAAAGAGATTTTACTGGAAACGTTAATTTATGGTAAGGTGGAGGGGGTAAGTTAAAGAAAAAAGATACATATAGAACATGATGAAAACAAAGGCCGTAGTCGCTCACGAACTGTTTTCAAAACACACTCCCTCGCGTTACGCTATTTTTATCGCGCAAGCGAAGTTTATCAGCAATATGCCCACCCTATTAACAACGAATCCTTACATTACATGCCGCAAATAATATCTACATACAAAGCCGGCACACGGATGTACGGCATGTTACCCTAAATCATTAAAATGATTGTTCTCTGAAAAGAGATAAACCATACGTTCTAATTCTCTCCCTAATTAACCCATTCCGTTTCTCTCGAGAACTAAATGAAACAGCCTATTAAAAAACACGCCGCCCAATTAACACCTAACGCTTGGGAAAGCCGAGAGGACCAATCCCAGGACGTTTGCTTGGATGAGTGGCCCTATGCCGACGACTTCTTCACATGTGAAGCGTGAAGAAGCGATCGTTTCCTCTTAATGAATCCCTGACAATTGTCACTTAATGAACATCGGTCTGAGGTTAACTCATTCGTTTGGGAAGCGGGCACGTTGCGTTTCATGGGCACAATGGTGTAAGTGTTCCAGGTAGAGGTCTGCGCCGCACAGAAATTCGCGGCGGCGGCACGTCGCGGCGTGGAAAAATTTTTGAAAAAGAGCGTAATGAAAATGGGCGTATGCGTACAAACACATACACACACCTATGTATAAATCGACGTTAAAAGATTTTTTAAGACTATGAAAACTAGTCTTGAGTATGATTTTCTGTTGTTGTCGGATTACGGCCAATTAGCTACATGTGGGCTCTAGGCCGAGGTGTGGAGTGCTCTCCGTGGGGGTCTTTCTAAGGGGTCCTAACAAGCATTTCGGAGGAAACGACGGAAAACTCCGAACGGTTAGGTCGACGGACGCGACCTGGGTTTGAACCAGGCACCTTCCGTCTCCCAGTTCAGAGCACTATGCGCTCGGCCAGTGGTGGGGCTCCAGAGTATGAGCCTGCCGTTTCGGTGCACTTTAAAACATTTCTACTGCAAAACTGAAACAATAGATTTTATCAAAATCGGATAGGTTTATATTGCTCTTATAGCACATTCACGATACATTTAGCTGTCAGTGTACAATTGATACATTTGCTTTTAAGCGGTTTTTTTTTTCTCCACAACCTTCTCATGAACCATTCCAAACCTATAATGTTCTTTTGAGGTATAAAGCAATGTTAAAGCAATCAAATTACGCCATTGACTCAAAAAATTTAAATGGTATCTTTACAAGTTACTAGTGTTAACCTTTTACAGACCGAATTCAGATCCAGCCATATTTTGAATTCGTTTTCTGCATATTTTGCATTCTAATGCGTTAATTAAAGGATATTAGTCATTTAAACGGGGAAAAATTGTATACAATTTTCCCTGTGTTCGCAATTGTGAGCATTGGTCATTTCTGACTAATGACTTCTGACAAACTTTTACATTGGTTTCAAAAACGGAATTAGCATAGCTGCCAACCGTTCCGTTTTTATCGGAACATTTCCCACCACCAGGGGTAGAATCTTGTGATTTTTTTCGGTTGTCCATTGGGCAATCACTGAAATTATTTTGGTTGCCCGCAAATGAAGTTTCTTGCCCATAAAATTTTCGCTACACAAAATTTTTTAAGAACATGCGGCCGTTACAATGAAAATAAGTTGACAAACGTTTATTCATAAAATTGCCATTACTATTCGGAAATGAAAATAGAAATAGAAAGAAGTTCAGAATTAAAATAGTAGGAAGCTGCATTTTCAAGCTAAGGAATAAATATGGGAATAGTTGTTTTTCTTGGTTGCCCGAGGGGCAACTGAATTTTTGTTTTACCACCACCTTCTTTAGAAGCACTGCCTGTCATCTTTGGAATAATGCAATGAGAGAGGTGAAACGATAGGTGGCGCTACTTACGTTACCTATCTATCCCGAGGTGTGGGCGATTTAAATTAATATTTTTTATAACAAGAAATCTTAACAAATACTGGTGCTAGAATCTTGAGTTCTAAATTTAGTAGATTTGGTTTGCCATTCGAAATGTGCTATTATATGTGTGTGTTATGGTACACACACATATTTTTGTCAATTTTACATTCCAACACCAGTATTTGTTAAGAGTTCTTGTTATAAAATATTGTAATTTAAATTGTTCGTACAATGGTATTGATAGGTAACGTAAATGGCCCAACCTATAACTTCACCTCTCCCATTGCATTCTATTCTTCCAAAGATGACAAGCAGTATTTCTATAAAGCAGTGGTTTTACACGCCCATTTAAAAATCTGATTGTCCCAGGAAATCGGGCAACTGCAAATTTCTACCTCTGCCCACCACTAATTTTTCCTTGATAGTTTGAGCTTTAAAAAAGTCCATATTTTTAATTTAAAATAAAATTGTTCAAAAATAGTGGTGGAAAATATTTTGATAAAATCGGAACGGTTGGCAGCTATGATATAGTGATGGATAGCTTAAATCTGTGCTCTCCAACCTTTTTATCGCCACGAACCGCTAAACGTTTGATAATTTTACCGTGGCCCATTGATGGTGGGAGGGCGAGGACGTTAAATGTTTCTAATTTAGACTGGTTTGATTTAATAACTTTAATTTAATTGTATTTAAACATGCCTCCAAAATTTAATATACAGTTACACACACACACACAAAAAAAAAAAGAAGAATATTAAGTGATGTAGCATTTCAACCGGCAGAGTTGTTGTCTGGAAGAGTTTTAAGGAAAGAACATTTATTCTCTATTTTATGACTGCAATTTTAATTCATGATCTTGAAATCTTTAATAAAAATTAAAAAGAAAAGAGAAATGTTAAAAGAATTACAATATTTTTCTGTTACAAAGATATAAATCCACACAAACACGACAAAGCCGCAAAAACCCGAGAGAAATACACCAAAGTAAATAAAATTCAAAGAATTTAATGTTCCTTTGTGGCCCGGTACTATTTCATCTGAGGACGGGGACCGGTCCGTCGCCCGGGGATTGTGGACCAGGGGCGTAGCCAAGGGGGGGGGGGTTATGGCGGTCATAACCCCCCCATGAGGAATTTTTTGCCGTACAAAATGTATATTCTTCACTTCCTTTTCACACACATGTATGCATATATGTGAGTTGCAGTAGTCGTAACCCCCCCCCCCCATGAAAAATTTCTGGCTACGCCCCTGTTGTGGACAAATGGCTTAAATAATAAGTGAAATATTAAAAACTAACGAAAGATTTATTTTTAAATTTAAATAAAGATATGGATTAAGTTTGAAGGGGGGGGGTTCAAGATAGCTCTGTAAAAATTTATGAAAATGTCTATTTTTATGGGTTTTTTTTTTCAGTTTCTCACTAATGATAGAAATACAACTTGCGTTTTAAACAATCAAGCCACCTTTTAACTTTATCTGCTATTTTTTTTAAGTCAATATTGATAAAATTTAATTTTTCAAAATTTTTTTAATTTGTTCTTAATTGGAAACATTATCCATTAAAATGTTGAGAAGAATCCAGAAAAAAATAAACAGTTGAAAATTTAGGTACAATTTTTTTTAATGTTTTGAAGCCGATTGTACGCTGAGGCATACAATCGGCGCGCCCGCCTAGACCTCGGCGGCGGCGGCGCAGACTTCTAGTTCCAGGATGCTGTCCAAACGTCTCTCATTCGGGTGCTGCCCAAAAAGCATTGGAATTTTTTGGGCAGCATCGGTGATGGAGTACGATCGCATTCTGAACATTTTGAAAGAAAGATTTTGACATATTGAAAAAAAAAAAAAACTGTTCCAGGCGATCAATTGTCCGTCGACACAACCTTCTCTGCAACGAACACATCACGATGAAAGTGGGAAGCTTACGGTCGTGGAGATCGATTCCCACTCATTCCCTGGTTGTTTGTTGCTGTAAATCTTTCTCTGTTAGTAAAAACTGCCATTGCGTTGTCCACCTCATTCGATGAGGATTTATCAGCGGACTCTTGGAAGCAAGCAACATGTCCGAATATAAATTTTCTAAATACAACAACGTTTGTTTGTGGGATTACGGCCGATTAGCTACGCGTGGGCTCAGGCCGAAGGGTGGGGTGCCCTCCGTGGGGGTCTTTCTAAATACAACAACGATGAACATATCACATGAGAGTCACAAAGTCAAAATGTCACCGGTATGCTTACATGCTGCAAAGTTACAATGCTATATAAGAAAATTCGGAATATGCTGGCCACTAAACAACCCTAGGTTCACGTTTCATGTACGTAAGTGTCGACAGCTTCATTCAGATTTCTGGAAATAGTTGGCCCAGGTCCTTTCAGCAGATATCATCGGTGCAAGTAATGCTCATCATCCATACAAAAAAAAAAGAGGGAGTCGGCTGCCGGCATTACCTCCCAAGACGCCCTCTAGGTGTCGCGACCCCCCACTGAAAAGCAATTAGTTGAGAAAGCTCGCGGCTCGGCGATAAGAGAACAATGCACACGCCGACAGCTAAAAAGAGTAAGCCGTGATCGTGATCGAGCATTAAATTTATTTCCTCCTTAATTTCTTCATTAAAGTAATTAGCTTTCTAACGCTCCTTTCTTTTTCTTTCTTTTTTTTTATGGTTGGGGGGGGGGGGGATCGTTTTGTGCTCAACCAGCAACCTTTGGAATCCTTGAATGAAGTGAGGTCACTGATGAGTTAAGGTTATACAAGAGCTGCAGGTGAATCGACGGTGTAAGCCTGGGCGTGTTTAATGAATCGTTTTATTCATTATTGTTAAAGGAAACTTGTTAAATGAAGTTCTTAGGTTAGTGATGAGCATACTTATATATTATTTAAAAAAATAGTTGACTTATATTTTTATATTCTGAGTTTGCAAATATCTAGTACACTCTAAAAATGACAAAAACACTGAAAAGAAACGTGTTAAAACGATACAAAAGTTAAAATAATTAAACCTTTGTAAAATAGCACACATTATCAGACTATACACGTGTTTCGATTGAAAAAAAATTCGATTTAGCTTTTGTTTGCTGTTTACTTCTTTTTTCAGTCCTCTGTTTGTGTTTGGATTTCTTTTGCCACGGATGATTCTTCATGTTTTCAATTTAGCTTTTGTTTACTGTTTCCTTTTTCCAGTTCAGTCCCCAGTATGGACTTCTACTGCTACTAAATAAGATCAGAATTTTTTCCATCGAAATATACCGATAGTCTGATAAGTACCATTTATGTGCATTTTTACCAAGTTTTAATTAGTTTATCGCTCTAAAAATGGTTAAACTAAATAAACTCAGACTAGAATTTAAAAAAAAAACTTTAGTCTAAAAGTTTTTTATTTTACAAAGCGTAAGGAGAAAAAACAGCTTTATAATTTGTCACTAGAATAGGTAAATGGATTTTGAAAGGCACACTTAGTCCCTGTCAATATGTGTGTTTTATTGTTTTTGATTTTCCAGTTCAATAATTCACCTCTTTATGATTCTACATGTACATGTTTATGATTCACCTTGAGCACCAAATCTTGGAACAAGGTTTCGCCACATTATGGAACCAACTTATCTAATTCGATGTTTTGGTGAAATGTTATCCCAAATTTACTACAGAGAATAAATATCGAATGACTTCAATGATAAATACTATTAGCCCCCCCCCCCCCCAAAAAAAAAAGAATTACCATGCAATATATATTTACTTGGAACTTTTGAGAATACTTGGAAGAAAAACGAAATTTACAATGAAGAATTACTTTATTTTACATAAGCGAAATACATTATCAATAAGTGGGTCCATAGGCAAGCTGAAGAACGTGTAAATGAGATGTAAAAGTCGTAAACGGGAAATACATAAAAAGGGTTCTTATGAAATTTCTTAAAAATTACATTTTAAAAGGCTAGCTTTTATCACAGTGAAAAATTATTGTTATATTAGTGTGACCTTGACGCCTACAGTTCCCATGAGAACCAACTAATATGGATGTTCCACTATAATTTCAAAGTTAAACATTAATAAATATTTTTTTATATAATAATAGAGATTAAATTTGTAACAAAAAAGTAAAAAATCCCGATTATTGCATTTTTGTAAGTGTGCACAACCGACTGACCATTATTTACCCAAAATTACGCAACAATATCTTTTCACTTGAGGATACAAAGTGTTCGTGGCCTAAATCACGGAGCACCGTTAAATCTATGCCAGTGAAATGAATTTTTGTATCTGAACTGTTAAAACAAAAACACACGACAGCTAACATTTAACCCTTTGAGGCTCAACCTTTTCCCAACGGCAGCCGTTGCCATCGCTCGACTTAACTACCAGCAAGATGGCGGACGATCGAAACGTTCATCGCGTGCCACAGATCTGAGACCCTTTTTTCAGCATTGGAAAGGATTGCGCCTCAAAGGGTTAAACAATATTGTTGAACTCGTTTATAACGAGCAACGGGAACTCGTTTATAACGAGAACCCGTATTTAACGAGGAAATCGGAACTATTGGATTGGTACAATGTTAAGTCCATGGGAACGTAACTCGCTTTGAACGAGTAAACCCCGGTTATAGCGAGGAATAATTTTGCTTATTCATAAAGTTTCTACTGACCTCCATTTCCCCAGCTCAGCTAATCCTTTCTTGTAAAAAATCCCTTTTTAACATATCAAAGTCCATGAAAGCGACGATGATTTAACGACGAATATTCTGAATTTCAACCTGAACTGTCTGAAATATAGAGTGGCTTTTGAATGTACAGAAAAACAACAAACTTTTTTCGAATCTTGGGGTGCAACTGACCCTGTTCTTATATGTCCATGAGACTTCTACAACGAATAAAAGCACAATAAACAATACAATAGACATCTAAAACAAATTAACCAACTTGTTTTTTCTTGCACAAATATGAAAAAATAAGTAATATAGTATGCATGCATGAATATTTATGATGATTTCACAAACCTGTTTTTTACGAGCACTCTTGTAACGAGCAAATATCGTGGTCCCTTTGCGCTCTTTATAAGCGAGTTCGATTGTATTATACATATAATGTATAGTTTTGACAATATGGTACATATTTTTCTCTTCGCTATTTTTCATAAAAAGACAAGAAGCATTTTAACCCTTTAACGCGCAGTGTTCCCACTCTGGGAACACCCAACTCAGACATTTTGACTGTTGCCAATCACGAAGAATAGATTTGATTTCTATAAAAGTAGTTGCGGGTGATATAGCTGTGCCCGCGCACAGCCAGCTGCGTCAATAAAGGGTCTCTAGATCTGTGGCACGCGGTGAACGTTTCGATCGTCCGCCATCTTGCTGGTAGTTAAGTCGAGCGATGGCAACGGTTGCCCTTTTTTCAGCATTGAGCAATCTGCCCAGCTGTTCTCGCATTCTTCCATTTTTTAGCAGATGTCAGTGCTGTGAAAAATAATCGTGACAATTCTTTTTACGGGAAATGACGTGCCAAAAAAGTAAAGGATTCTCGTTCAGCTATGTCACCCACAACTATTTTTATAGAAATCAAAGTTATTCTTCGTGACAGGCAATAGTCAAAGCGTCAGAGTTCGGTGTTCCCAGAGCGGGAACACTGCGCGTCTAAGGGTTAATAAGGGGGGGAAAATGTATCATAAAAGGAATTCTATCAGTATTTCTTATGAAGAGTGGATGTCCAGCACAGCGACGGTTCACTCGGAATCTATTTGTATTTCTCCTTCTAACCTGACCTAAAACTATTTAAATACACCGCAGTCTATACATCGATAGAAGCTCCACACCTTTTCATTATAAAACAGCGCGCAGTATGGCGTCCGGCGATGCTGTTTTCTGAGGGAATAAATGAAAAAAGGACAATCTAATCAAATTATTCTCCGCGTGCGACATTTGTGACACTATGATATCCGCTGTTGGGTAATTAAAGAGCTCGTTAGGGATGGAAATTGTTATCTTGCAGCAGCACCAACCATCTGTGGGCTCGATTTCATTTGCATTTTGAGACATCCTACACGCATGAATTGCGGCATTAATTGTGTCTCTCTCTCTCCGTTCCACCTGTGTGTGTGTGAAAAGGGATAGTACGTGACTGATGGAATGGCTTCGATGAATTCATTCCATGTTTTACTTTTTTTCCTTCTACGAAGGATGTGCGTTTAAAATTTATTTGGTTCCAGGTTTTCGGGAAATTGAATGAAAACAGGAAGAATGGGAAAAATCACACAACTTTTTTTCTCTCTCCGAGTTAAAATTGCTATTTCTGCTTTTTCTACGCGGAAGTTATAAATTTGATATGATGTATGTCCGCACATGCGATGAAAACGAGACCACTCCATTAGAAATAACACTAAAAAGTAAGCTTTCTTTAACACTTTTTTAAAAATTGAACTACAATCTTGCGTATTATTTAGTATCAAAGATATATATTTTCTTACCATGAACCGAAGAGCGATTCTGACTCTCTGTCTTATGAAAAACAACAAAAAAGAAAGCGACTTGAATTTCTTCATATTAAAATTATATATAAAAGCACTAAAAAAATTTTGATGAATAAATAAATTAATGAGCCTGACCTCTGAAACTTTCAGCCAACAGTTTGGTGGTTGCAAAACGTAACATTACAAATTCAATAAAATAATTTTGTTAAATGCCCCATAAACACACAAATTAACAATGAAATTTTGCTTGGTTGATTTTAACCAAATAAACCATTTAAGCAAACAGTTTGGTTGAATTAACAAAATATTTGTTTATTTTAACCAAATTGTTTGGTTAAATTGACAAAAGTTTTTGTTCAAATAACCAAATAATTTTGTCAAAATTATTTGGTTATTTCAACAAAATATCTATCCTATTCAAAATGGCTATTCAAATTATTTGGTTATTTGGTTGGATGGGGGGGGGTATGGAAGGGGCGACCGCTCCTCAGAGAAAGATAAATTAATGTAAAAGATCCCTATTTTACTTCCATAAAATGGAAGTGCATATGAATCTTCCAAATAACCGCCCCCACCGACAAAACTGTCCGTCAGTGTTTGAGAATTACCGCGTTTACTCATGCTGTAGTCGCACTTTTTTTGCCAATTTTTCATGGTGAAAGTGTAGGTGCGACTATTATGCGGGGAAATCTACTACACAATATCATACACTTTAATTTTAAATCATTAGTGGCATTATAATAAAATTAATAAGTTACCAAATGTTCCCAGATTATCTGCCGTATTAAATAATATTTTCTGCTTCAAAACGGGGGTGCGGCTATTATGCGAGGGCGACTTTTACGCGAGTAAGCATGTTATTATATACTTTAATCAGGCATTGTATATGTCTAGCATTCTGTAGAATTGCCAAATTCTCATGAGGCAAACCATGAAGAAAAGTTCGTGATATAGCTATTATTTAAGAGACATTCATTCCACAAAAATACAAATGTTATTTTAAAAATAATGAGATTGCTATCCCAAAAATTTTCATTAAAAATGCTTAAAAATAAAAATAAAGTTGTTAGCTGTCTATCATTCAAATAATGATGCACACTTAAATCACGTCCAAATGTAGCATACGTTGTCCCAACGCACATATATACTTTTTTAACACTCTTTTATTAGCTTCACCTGTATGTATGTTTGTATGTTCGTAACCGACTCCTTTGAACTCGATTTTGACACACTTTAAACGGTCAGATTTAATTTAAAGTTTGTAGATATGTCAAGGATCGATGACAGTACAATAATTTGATAAGTTTATCCCATTATCCTGATTTTAACACGCTTTTATTTATTAGCTTCACCTGTGTGTATGTTTGTAACCGACTTCTTTGAATTCAAATTTGGTACACTTTAAACGGTCAGATTTAATTTAAACTTTGTACATTTATGAAGAACCGGTGACAATACAATAATTTTATAATTTTATCTCATTATCCTGATCAGGATCGCCAGGATTAAATAATTTCCTCATTTCTTATCCCGATTGAAAGTAGTACACTTCCAAAGATTACAATCTTAAGAAAACCTTTTACACTGTGGCCGTGATAATCCAGGTTCGAATCATGGGCATGGCAATATTTTTATTTTTACAAAAGATCGTGATCCATCACATTATGGAAGAGTTGAGTACAAGAACATGTTAAGGCCATTCTTTTTAACACACTTTTATTTGTTGATTAGACCTATTTTTCCTTTTTAGGGAGGAAGGTAGCATTTAACTGCAGGTTGATTAATACTTTGGTGCACAGCATGGGCGTAGCAAGAGCTGGGCTGCTCCCCCCCGAAATGGGACCCTTTACTTAGCTTACAATTTGATATTTAGCTTACAATTGAACTTTAGCTTTAAATTAGATACCCAGCCCATCCCGAAATAAAATCCTGGCTGCGCCACTGGTGTACAGTGAAAATAAATTATCTCACAGTTTGTACTTTCCAACTTAGTGTTCCTTAGTGTCTTATGAGAGATATCGAAAATTAAAAATAAATTTTAAATACATACACTTAAAAAAAAACTAAAAAACACGCTTTTATAGCAAATCGAACTAAAAAGTGAAAAATAAAAATATAGTTTAAAAAAACAAAAAACACGCTTTAGTGATAGATTGAACTAACTATAAAGCGAAAAATAATTCTTAATATAGAAATAAATTAATGAACGAAAAATAGTATTATTGTGAAAAAAAGCGTGGGGTGCTCCATATATCAGTTCTTGAGAATATTCGATCGATACGATTAGTACAAAAATGATACAAAAAATATAGCACAAAGCACCCCACGCTTTTTTCACAATAATACTATTTTCCGTTTATTAATTTATTTCTATATTAAGAATTATTTTTCGCTTTAGAGTTAGCTCAATCTATCACTAAAGCGGGTTTTTTTGTTTTTTTAAACTATATATTTTTATTTTTCTCCCTAATGTTTATTTATCTGTATGTACGTAATTTTCACATCCTGTCCTATTCTAAACCGAGAACATTCTTAACATAAAGAAATCCTATATATCTATCTTATTCAAAACTTTTAGTTGTTGTAGCTGCACAATCTTTCACACAATAATTCTTTGAATGTTCAGCAAGACATCCAAAAGACATCTTCTGCAAGTTCAGTAATGCAAATGCTGCATATATGTACTTAGCAAGAGAAGAGCTACGAGGAGCAAAATTTTTTTCTTCAAATGAAAGAAAATTAAAAAAAAAAAAAAAAAAAGAAAACAAGAAAGATAAATTATGTCAAATGCATCGATAACACTACAGTATTTTTGCTTCAAATTTGGCAATTTATTGTCCTTAAACCTGGCAAGATTACTGTTATAAACATTTTTATGCCTATTGTACTGCGCTTGAAATATAGATTAATGTCTCTCAACTGCTATAGATCGTAATGTATTGGAATTCTTTTGAGTGGCCCTGTAGAAGAACTATTAATAACACAGACATTATCTTCAATGGATAGCGTTATTTTATGGGCCTTATAATAACATATAAGCAAGCTTTGCTTTAGTTGAAAAAACCAAATATCTCTAACGTACGATTTCAAAAATGATTGACCATAGAGCGTGATGTATTGGATATTTTTTCGTTCTCTCTCTCTCGGCTCCTGTAAAAGAACGTTAAATGCAACATGCATCATTTTGAATAGGGCGCATGGCACTTTACGTAGAAAAAACATACATAATTTTCGCACTGATCGGTGTATATTTACGGCAGTTAGAGCACGGAACGGTGGACAGAGAATGGAAAGAAAAATTGAAGTCATGAACACCTCCCAATCTTGCAGGAAAGATGAAAATATAAAGAGGCATTCCTCTTATGCAAAATAACGATATCGCACGAACACGGAGAAACAAAATTTTATTCTTTTAAGGGTTAGCAGTTTAAAATTAATGTTCCACGGGCTAAAAAATCAATGTTTGCTGCATGTAAATCGGTTAATGCGTTATGAACCCTTAAAAATTCCTCCGACTAATGCACCCCCCTCCCAGGCAGATAGTCCTTACGTAGCTTTGTCTTAACGCAACACGACACACTAAATCGGTTGATTCGAGTGCGAATAACGAATTTATCACATTAGATGTATTTTTGATATCCCTTCAAATAATGAAAATATCGTCAAGCTAGAGTTCATTTTTCGAAAAAAAAATTCGCATCCTATTTGGAGATTTATCGCAAAAATCGCCAATATTGGCGACTTTTGGCACCACTTTTGAGGGAGCATGCAATCGTCGTTAGTTCATTAACTAATTACATATAGTAGGATACTATTGTGATTTAAATAGATGCTTGTCTTTAAACTGCCATTGAATATAATGCATTGGAATTATTTTGAGTGCTCCCGTAAGAAGAACTATTAATGATACAGACACTATTTTCGATGGAGAGCTTTATCTTGTAATCCTTAATAACATATATCAATTTTGTATCATTTGAAATAGACGATAATCTCTAAAACATACTTTAAACAACTACTGCCCATAGAGTGTAATGTACTGGAAATCTTTTGAGCTGTCCTGTAGAAGAACCATAAATGCTGCATACATAAGGTGACCATACGTCCCGTTTTGAACGGGACAGTCCCGTTTTTAGGTGGCTTGTCCCGTTGTCCCCACGCACAGCTTCCGGACACCGTAATGTCCCGTTTTTATAAAATGTCCTTTGCAATGTCCCGTTTTTAGAAAAAGAGCAGCCCACGGTAACGATTTCAATAAAGGCCGCTAAAAATCTAAAATCATCCAATTGCAGTGTCTGTTAAAATAAACTTGACCTCCCTCCCCTCTCAATACTCAAAGAAAACGCCGGGGGGGGGGATGTATTGTATTTGTGTTTGTTCTTTTAATGTTCTTCTTTGTCAATTATTTCAATTAACTTAATTTTGATTTCTTTTTTTAAAGTCATGTTCCTCTTTTGCTTATTCCTCCTCCTCCACCGATCTCCACTTTATTGTCCCTTTTCACTCTGGTTTTCTAAGAATTTCTTTTTCTTTCCGAATGACAACTTCCTTTTTCTGTGTGTCCTTTTGTTTACACTTCTCACTTTCCTACCTTCCTTCCTTGTGTCGGATGGTGTTTTTGAAGTCGAAGAAGGGCCTACCCCTTCTACCACCCGAAACGTACGTCTTGCACTATTTTTTATGGTATATGTGTGTTTTAGCATTGTTTTTCATTTTATTTTGATATTAACATTAACACAAGCTTTTTTGCGCGTTTTCTTAAAAACTAAAAGATACCCAGACCTGTAAATTCAGTCTCCCTACACTATTACCTTAAAAATAGTAGATGTCCCGTTTTGAAGGAAAAAATAAATGGTCACGTTATGCATACACCATTTTCAATAAGGTACATGGCACAGTACCTAGGAACAACATACAGGGTGAATCTAAACTCTTGGGCAAAACTTTAAGGGGTGATAGGGCACGCAATGAGGAATCGTAATCACATAGCAATCTGGGGTGAAATACGCAGTTTTAACTTACCCGTAATAATCACTTTTGGAAAAGCATTGCAGTGTCCGTCTAATTTCCTAACCAAGTTTCATAAACAATAGGCTCGTCTCCGAAAATTTCATCCATGAAATAAAATAAACTTTTTAAACTATCCATTTTAGTCTTCTGTTTTCGGAGAAAAATACGTTAGTTTCTGGCGAAACAATGGTCGTAAAGCACACTGTTTTTTCAGCACTTTTTTCCGATATGATTATTAAAAGCTATACGAAGACGACGTTGTCGACCCCACGCTGCTATGTGATTCTGATTCCTTATTATGTGCTCTATCACCTCTTAAAGTTTTCCCAAGAGTTTAGATTCACCCTGTATATCAGTTGCGTAGAAATCGGTGCACATTTACGAGAGTTAGAGCACGGACGGACAGACAGACATATCTAAGTCATGAACACTTTCCAAGGCTGCTTCTGATTTCCCACTCTCTTTTTAATCCTCTTCTGCACAAATATTTTTCTGGTTACAAGTCTGTAATCAGATTTGGTCTATAGACATCCACTGACTGTCTGTCTTTCTGTGGGATTACTTCCGATTCGCTACGCGTGGGCTCTAGGCCGAGGGGACTTTCTAGGGGGTCCTAACCCGTATTTACGCGAAGTTGTCATCCACTGAAAATCTTTCTATTATTCAGATACGTCTTCTTGGTACTAAACAAAAGAGATGATTTTTACAGCATTATAATATAGACGTAACTCCAGACTTCCGTACGACTGGAGCTATTACCTCGTTCCTGCAACAAACCCTTCATATCCTTATTCAGGAAAAAATAAATTTCGACATTAAAAAAAGCAGAAATTTAAAGTTAAATAAAAAACCGTAAAACCGACATATAAAGGAGAAAACGGCGGAGAAAGACGTATATTTGAGAAGCATATATAAACAGTGCTTCATTTTTATATCTCACTGCTGAAGGTCTCGAAAAAAGTTTAAGAGGTCAATTATTTGTTTCAGATATTAAACTGCTGAGGAGATTTATCTAAGAAGTAAACTCACCAATTTTACAATTAATAACTAAGTTAGAAAAAACTATTTGCTTTCTGTTCGTATCCTTTTCGAAAATGCATTCGGTTTCAAGGCAGATTCAGCCCTCACTAAAACGCTTTGGCTCTTGCTCCGTGACTTCGTTATTATTTCTATTTACGCCTTTTGACTTTTGTAATACGATTCAGTTAATGATGATAAGGCTGAAGATTTGAATGCGCGCTGTCATGGTGATGTGGTGAGTCCGGGCGATGAACCGTCGACCAACCGCTACGTTTCATCAGAATTGAACAATCGTGGAAAACATTGTCTCCGACTGTGAAGTACTTGTCCTGTGAAGTACTTCTAAAGTCGATGCAAGAATCTCTTATATAAGGGATTAATTATAAAGGCTGCTTTTCCCCCACCCCTCCACAAATAAATAAACGGAACAACGAAATTATTAATGAACAATTTTTTAAAAAAGTTCTGGTGAACAGTCTAAAGATTTTTCAAAGTGTGCTCAGAGTAAAAAAAAAAAATAAAAAAAATCGTTTCCTTAATTTGAATTTACTGTCTCAGATTTACACTGTTTCGTCAAAATTCAAAGATTCTCAAATTGCTCAACCAGATAAAAAAAAAAAAAAGATATTGAGAAACTCTGGTCTAAATCAGTAAGTGGTCAAATTGTCAGTAAGTTCATAGAATCAATAGCCCAAATCTTCATTGCTGAATCCAGTCTTTTCAAACCGCTCTTCCTTATCTCATAACGTGGTCGTTGATGTTAAATAAATCAGTTGTATCCTAATTTAAGGAGTGTGACCCAAACTTGAGACACTGAGGTATCATGCCAGCACAAAATTTAAAATAATCAATCTGATCTTATAGATTTGATTTTACTTGCTTTTTATTTGTGTAGAACTTTGATATTTAATATAAGGAATGGGCGCGAGACGAAAAAAAAAAAAAAAACTTTGTCTCATCTCGCAAAACAGCTTCAAAGCTTTGTCTAATCTCGCAAATCCCCTATACATTAACTACAGTTATGATAAAAATGTCTCGTCTTGAATAAATGCTGTAAAGCTTTGTCTCGTCTCACATTCGTCCCTAATTTAATGAAATTTCGCATTTAAAAAACCATTTTTTTCTCAATGGAAAGTGTTTTTTAATGATACATATTTTACATTCAGTTAAATTTATTTACACACTCAGTTTATAAATTTTTCTTTTTCAACCTTCAAAATGACTTTTCGCGACATCATTTGGGATCGCAAGATGTAAACTGAATACCACAGTGGTCTAAATTCTACGAAAGTGACCTGCGAATTTCGTAGAATCTATTGCTTAAATAAAGCAGCAGAATAATAGGAATTTCATGGAAACGAATAAAATATCTGAACACGCATCACAATTCATTCTAATTTGAATCATAAATTATGTTTCCCCACAACTGAGCCAAAATCATATTCAGCGCCAGAGTAATTCGCATGAAGATTTATGAACACGTCCCGTGAAATATTACTTCATCATACGAGAAACCAAGCCTCATGATTTCCACCTCTTCAATTCAAACAACACGAGGCTCATATTAGTTAACGGCTGATAACTTCGACGTCTGTAACTTCCTTTACCATTTGTAAGTTCAAAGAAGTCAATTGCCCAAGTCTTGCTCTCTGAAACCAGTCTTTGCCAAAGCACACACGTCTCTATATCTGGTAACGAGGTCGTTAAATGCCTGCACTTTCTGATCTGCATAATCAATGACACGACCTTGCTCAAAAGAGATTATTCGAGTTGGCCGCGGTCTTGAATACTGATTCCGAACATGTTAAGAGAGTGTTATGAGTTGTATGCTTCCTGAACCAGTGCGAAGAAAACAGGAGTGGCAGTGCCGAGATATGACTTAATGCTACAGTGGGAGCTGGAGGATATATTCCGTTCAGTAATTTTTTTTTTTTCGCTTCGTTAGTTTAACTTTGAGGCTAAACTTCCTCATAATTCACTTATGGGTATTTAAAAAACATGACGTGCTGACACTTCCTCTGTAACGCCTGCCTGTTTTTAACACTTAAAAAAAATGTTTTGTGAAAGTGCTTGTGATTTTCATTTGTCTGTCTGTCTGATTCATAATTATCGGTTGCTTTATACAAAAAAATTATTCAGTTTTTAGCAAACCATGTTAGCATTTTCGTAACGTAATTTTAAAGAAAAATTAAATGTTTCCTTGACCCTTTATTTACCGAATTAAGAATTGCCAAGAATATCAACTTGAATCCATTTGTTTTCTCTTGTTAAAATTAGGCAATGAATGATAAATACTGATTAATGTAATAAAAAAGAAAATTACGAAAAAATAAATAAGCATAAGCTATACGTTTGATGATTGGTTTTATAAACAGGTAACGAGTCTTTTTCAAAACAGTATAGGACCAACAAATCTGAAGGAGTCAAGCAATACTTTACTTGACACACTTTTAGAAAATCCAATCCTTTAATCATAAAATAGACCTCTGAAAATTCACCAATGCTGTTTTTTGGGGAGGAGGGCGCTCGACATGATTAGAAAGTGAGCGGGAATGCCGTCTATTTAAAACAATCTACTCTAATAAAACATGCAATCGTGATGTAAGCTGATCAAATGAAGTATTGGGTAGTGATTTTTCGAAGGAATAAATACAATGAATAGATTTTTTTTTTACAATTTTAATTTAACTGTACTTATAAGTACCGTACCGTCGGTAGATAAACGGTTAAAGCAGAGGCGTAGCCAGGGCGGATAGGGGGTTCACAACCCCCCCCCCCCTCCATGAAAAATTTCTGGCTACACCACTGGGTTTTAAAGGGATTGTCAACTGGTGTCACGAACAGTGATGTAGGGTGGGTAAATACCCACTGGGTAGGTAAATATTTTTTGAGTATTTACCCAAGGCCTGGTAAATACCCAAAAACTGGGTATTTTCAACTTAGAATGGAATAACTGTTCTTAACAACATCTATGATTAATACCAATTAGATTTCTATTATTGTTCCTTTTTTTAATACAAAGTTTTAATTTTAATTTGACTTCATTATGAGTATTTTTGTAGTGTTTTTATTATTATTATTAAGCGTATTGATTATTTGGCATAAACTACTTTATCAGTCATACCGCATTTTTTTTCACTAACTTTAATAATGGAGGATGTTTTATGGTAGTCCTTAAATATTTTTTGTGCAAGTGACAGCGTTGGCAATATTTTAAATGTGTTAGATTGATTAATATACCTCATAGCTTATTTTAAGTTTACTATTATGTTCCAGAGCTTATTTTATGTGTATTATTTTTTAAACTGTGATAGTTTATTATGGTTTGTTATTGAAGGGGATTATATGCATCTTATGATTGATTTAATGTTCACTAAAATAAAAATTACGTGCAAATAGTTACAAAACTACTAGTAATAGGTTTAAAAACATTTTTTTATGGTAAATTAAAACTTTTATGAATATTTCAGATTGATGAACAGAATATTTCTATTTAAAAAAATCATCAATACCAATTTTTTTTTATAATAAAATTTCCCTTTAACGAATTTTTCAGAATTACAAATTTGATTTTCGGTCTCCTGAGATACGTTGTAATTCAGATTTTACTGACTGTATATATTTAGTATAGTTGAATTTCTCTCCTTTTTTTCAAATTGTCAAATACACTGCTCCTTGTTATTATTCCTATTTACAATTTTATTCCAACAGTTATATTTATAGGCTATATTTAAACAAGTATTTTATTCAACATGTGTCATATAGCTTCTTTTCATAATTATACTTTTTTAAATTTTATGAAATTAAAAAGTTGTAAAGGGTTCCTAAGTTTCTCATTTTTCTTTTTTTCTTTTTTTACTTTATATGTGTGTGTGTGTGTGTGAATATCCTTACTCACCAATACAAGCTTTTTTTTATACAATAGTGTTAATTCAAAAATAAATACCCAGGTAAATACCCATTTTGGGTATATACCCGGGTATTTACCCTTGAAAATAAATACCCGGATATTTTACATCACTGGTCACGAATCACCAATATGTGTATGCTACTTTCAAAGAGGAAAAGGGTTCAACAAACATTTTTCAAAAAACACACAACAACAACTCTAGCACCACAATCTAAATATGACGTCGCCAAAACGGCTCCCGTGGATGACGAGAAAGACAGTCTGCGGTGCTGACTTATGGTCACACCCCTTTTGCCTTCGAAGATTCATGCGACCTAGGAGGTGTTGCCATCTTACTGTGGCTATCTCGGGTCAGGATGGTCACACCCCGTAAGTCGCATGACTCTTCGAGTGCAAAAGAGGTGTGACTAAATGTCAGCACCGCAGCTTGTCTTTCTCGTCGGCCACGGACGGCTCTTTTGAATCACGTGCCGTCGGAAATGTGTGAAAAAATGATCGTTGAACGCAATTTTGCGGAAGCATCACCGCAGCATGATGTCGGCCTGATGTCGCAGTGCAACTTCCATGCGATATTTTACTACAGCGACATCTAAAATCTTGGATTTAAGTGTTAAGGGGTGTTGAGTTCCGAGAACTTTAATTAAAAGACAATTCATTCACTAGATGGCAGGACTACCTCGTCCAATACATTAATTTATATCGATATTTTTTATATCGTATTGTAGTAAATTTTAATCGAGAGTTTTGTTTTGTTGATAGTTTTTGTTCTTCAGTGTCGCAATTCTTATATGATTCGTAGCGGCTTCTAAATCGACTAAAATCTAAATTGTAAATTCTATTGATACTTTCTGTTTTCTCTTAGTCCAAATATAGTGCAAATTAGTAATAAAACAAGAATTAAAGTGAGAAATCTGGAAGTTTATTATTCGAGTCCGAGTTTTTCTGTAGTTCACTCAAGAACAGAAGTATTCAAAGTTGGTATTGTTCCAAATCTTGTTCTTATGTTTCCTTTCCATGCATGTAAAGGTGAGTGAATTTTGTTATTACTACAAAAACTTACCGTCCGACCATATGGAGGCACCGGCGAGATAGATTTTTTGAATATTTGAAATGAATACTTGCATGGACTATTCGATTTATATGCGTATATATGAAATCAAAAGTGCATTCTGAATTTTCTTTTTGTGCTATAAAAATCAGAAACTGCTATTTTAAGTTTTAATACTGTTTGAATTCTTGAAAAATTTACTGGATTGATTCGATAAAATTAAAATGGGTCCAAAAACGAAATCGCCAGTTCCGCTCATGTACCAGACGCAAGTGAAGGAAATCAAACGGTACGGTGATAGTGTGGAAAACGTAATCAATTCAGAAAATGTTCAGAAAATTCTAGCACTTAAAGGAAATATTTTGAAATGTCTTGAGAAACTAGAAGAATGTTATTATGAATTTTCTACTTTCGAAGAGTTTAATGAAGATACAGAGTATCAAATTTTTGCTGATTCTAAAGATTTTGCCGATTCGGCATTAGAAAAAATCGAGTCAAAATTAAGTATAATTAATGATAAATCACAGTCTCCAGATAATGAGAAACCGAAAACTACTGTCGCTCCTTATACAAGTATAAATCTCCCTAAATATGATCTACCTTCATTCTCAGGAAACTTTGATGAATGGTTGAGTTTTAAATCGATATTTTTAAGTTCAATAGATTCAAATGAAGCCTTAACAGACATTCAAAAATTGCAGTATTTGCAAAACTCAGTAAGTTTGGATGCTTCAAGATTAATTAGAGGATTCGCTATAACGAACGAAAATTACAAACATGCATGGGATACGCTTTTGAATCGATTCGATAATAATAGGGAATTGGCATTTTCTCAGTGTAAAAAGATTTTCAGTTTAAGGAGTGTGAAATCGACCTCTGAATCCATCAGAGTTATGATAGATGTTTGTAATGAAGTTCTTAGAAATTTTAAAACCTTAGGATTAGAACAAAATCAACTAGTTGAAATACTGATAGTATATACGTTACAAAACAAATTAGAAGATTCGATTAAAGTTAAATGGGAGTTAACTCTAGAAGATAAGAACTTTCCTTCGTTAGATAATTTTCTTTCATTTTTGGAAAAACAAGCCCGAAGTCTACAGGGTGTCAGGAATGTTCAACCTAATGAGAAATTAGTTAAATTACCACATAAACCATACGTTCTAAAGACTGTTGTGAACCCAGTTAAAGATTCTTGTAAACTTTGCCTTGCTTCTCATTCATTACACAATTGTGAAAAATTCCTTAAAATGAGCGTAGACGATCGACGATGTTTTGTGAAGGACAATAAACTCTGCTATAACTGTCTACGTGGTAATCATAACGTATCTTCCTGCAAATTCACTACAGTATGTCGCGTATGCAAAAAGAAACATCACACCTCCTTGCACACTTTTAGACCAACTTCGAGAGACACCCCTCCTGATGAATCCACTCAAAGTCGGCCCACTGGCCAAAGTACAGCTCAGCCGCCTTCTATGTCTCAAGAACAACAGTTTTGTTTGACTGGCCACATGCACAATTCAAATTCAATTTTGCTTTCTACAGCAATTGTCAACGTTAAAAACTATCAGGGACAATTCGTTAAATGTCGAGTCTTAATTGACGGGGGTTCCCAAGCATCTTTAATCACAGAGTCTTGCTGTAAAAATCTTGGTCTACCACTTTATGAATCAGAGAGTACAATTTTAGGGCTAGAGAACAAGGTTGCTGCTTTAGCTACTAAAAGAGTCGAACTTAATTTTACTCCCCACTTCAGTCAAGAAACATTCTCAATAAATGCACTCGTTGTAAATAAACTCACCTGCGATTTGCCGAACTTTCAAATCTCAAGTTTTGATTGGCCTCACCTTTCAGGACTTCAGTTAGCTGATCCTTTCTTTTATATCAGTCGTCCGGTGGACATTATTCTGGGAGCTGATATATTTTTTGAGTTAATTCAATATGGTAAAATTTCTGGTAATAGGAATCAACCTTCAGCTCTAAATTCCAAATTGGGTTGGCTACTTTCAGGGCAAATTTGTGAAGCTGCTCCGAGTGCAAAGAATGTCATGAATCTAGTTAGTTTTCATACTCTTGTAGACTTGGATAACAGAATAACAAAGTTTTGGGAAGTCGAATCAGTTCCAGAAGTTAATTGTCTTTCAGTTGAAGACCAGGAATGTAAAAAATTCTACCAAGAGCACACAACAAGAAATTGTGATGGTAGGTATGTTGTCAAGCTACCCTTCAAGAAGGAACCTGTTTTAGGAGACTCAAAAATTCAAGCTAAGAGAAGATTCTTTTCCTTAGAAAAACGCCTTCAGGATAATCAAGGGCTCAAAAATCAATATGTAAAATTTATGCAAGAGTATGAAGAGTTGGGTCATATGAGAATTGTTTCAAATCCAGTAGCACAACTTCCATCCCAATGTTATTATATGCCACATTTTGGAGTTATTAGAGAGAAGTCTGAGACTACAAAGTTGAGAGTAGTATTCGACGCATCCGCGAAGACTACATCAGGGATTTCGTTAAATAATATTCTTCACACAGGCCCTAAGCTTCAAAAGGAGCTGTTTAACATTCTTCTAAAATTCAGATCCCACAGTATTGCCCTGACAAGTGATATAGAAAAGATGTTTAGGCAGATTCTGGTTGATGAAAAAGACGTGGATTACCAACGAATATTTTGGAGAGACAGCCCCGAGCAACCACTGCAAGAATTCCAACTTCTGACCGTGTCTTATGGAACTGCTTGTGCTCCATACTTATCGATTCGCACAATCCAGCAACTTGCTAGAGATGAATTCGAAAATTTTCCTGAAGCATCCAAAGTTGTTCTAGAAGATTTCTACGTCGACGATCTTTTAACTGGAACAAATTCAAGGGAAGAAGCCGAAAAATTAGTTACTCAAGTGATTGAACTCATGAAGAAAGGAGGTTTTCCAATTCGAAAATGGGCTTCAAATAGATCATCAGTATTAGAATCTTTACCACCAGAAATGAGAAGTCCGTCAGGATCTCTACAAATCGAAGAAGATCAAGCAATTAAAATCTTAGGAATCATCTGGGATGCTAAAGAAGATACATTCCGAATCAAGATCAATTCACCTCCTGAAGTTAGACTCACGAAGAGACAACTTCTTTCCAATATTGCCAAGATTTACGATCCTCTTGGATTTCTGTCACCTACTACTATTCAGCTTAAAATCTTAATGCAGGACCTGTGGAAGGAAAGTATCTCGTGGGATGATCCAGTGACGGACATCATTGCTGAAAAATGGGCTCAATTCAGAAATCAGATGCACCATTTAGCTGAAATCGAGATTCCAAGATATCTGTCCGAAGAAGGTACCATCAAAACTATTCAACTAGTAGGATTTGCCGATTCATCTCAGCGCGCTTATGCAGCAGTCTTTTACTTAAGAACCCAGTTTGATTCAGGAAAAGTACATGTTGCAATTATCACGTCTAAGACAAGAGTAGCTCCAGTGAAAGTATTAACATTGCCAAGATTAGAGCTCATGGCAGCTCTTCTTCTTTCTCAACTCTACATCGTGGTTGTCGAATCACTAAGAAAGATTATACAAGTCAATGAGGTTTTTCTCTTTTCCGATTCACAAATCGTCTTAGATTGGTTGAAGTCATCACCAACTAATCGAACTAACCAACTAATCCAACCAACTAAATCGTTCGTGGCTAATCGAATCTCAAAAATTCAAGAACTGACCTCTGAATAGGGATGGACGCGAGACGACTTTTTTGCGAGACGAGACAGAGATTTACGGATTTTTTGCGAGACGAGACACGCATTTTTAACATTACGATATAGGGATTTTTGCGAGACGAGACAAGCTTTTAGGCTATTTTGCGAGACGCGAGACGCTTATTTTTCGTCTCGCGTCCATCCCTACCTCTGAAGCATCTGGGCATCATGTAAGGAGTCAAGACAATCCAGCCGACTGTGCTTCACGCGGTATATCTGCTTTCAAGCTTAAAGTTCACAATCTGTGGTGGTCTGGACCGCATTGGTTAAGTCAGGACTGTTTGCAATTTCCCACTACTAGTCTATTGCCTTCTCATGAAGAAGACGTAAAATTAGAAGAAAAGTCAGTAACAGTAGTTTCCAATATTGGAATCAACAGCCAAAACGAATATCTATTAGACATCATCAAGAAATATTCGTCGTTCTTACGCCTCATTCGGGTGATTGCTTGGTGCACGCGATTCATAAAGAATTCCAAAACCCAAAACTTAGTGGTGTACTTTCATCAGAAGAGATAGAAAATGCAACCAAGATTATTATTCGAGCAGCACAAAAGTCATAATTTCATGAAGAAATCAAACATTTGAAAAAGAGACTTCCTCTTCCTAAAAACAGCAAGCTCTTGCCTCTTAACATCTTTCTCGACACAGATGGAATCATTAGAGAAGGAGGGCGACTATCTCAGCATCAAATTTTAGAGGAAGATCAAAAGCATCCAATGCTCCTCCCAAAGAATAATTATTTGACTGACTCTATCATACGTCATTACCATCATAAATCATTTCACGGTGGCCCACAACTAGTACTTTCACTATTTCGACAAAAATATTGGTTTGTTGATGGACGCTCCACTGTACGTAAAGTAATTAGTAAATGTCTTCTATGCAAGCGTTTAAAGGCTCGAACATGTCAGCAGTTAATGGGTGATTTACCAGAACATAGAATAACACCTACTCGACCTTTTTCGAAAATTGGGCTCGATTACTCAGGTCCTTTTCTGACGAAACCAAACGTACTCAGAAGTAAAATCAAACTTAAATCGTATGGGTGCGTATTTATTTGCATGTGTACTAAGGCAGTACATTTAGGAGCGCTTTCAGATTTATCAACACAAGCACTGCTAGCGGCTTTCAAAAGATTCATTGGTAGACGTGGTCTCCCATCAGATATTTTTTCTGATAATGGAAAAAACTTCAGAGGCCTCTCAAATCAACTGAAAGAATTGTTTAAATTACTTCAGTCTAACGATGTTCAGAATTTTTTTGCGAATCAACTAATAAAGTGGCATTTTATACCGCCGTATTCCCCTCATTTCGGTGGACTGTGGGAAGCGTCCGTAAAACTGACTAAGAATCATCTCATCAAGGCTTGTAAATCGACTCTTTTGAATTTCGAAGAACTGAGCACGTTACTCTGCCAAATAGAGGCTTGTATCAACTCAAGACCTCTCATACCTGTGTCTTCCGATCCTACAGATGTCCGTGCTCTCACCCCTGGACATTTTCTTATCGGTACTCCGCTGCTTGAAATCCCTGAATCACCGCCCCTAGCCACCTTAAACCTATCCACACGGTGGCAGCTAATTAACAAAATCAAACAGCAGTTTTGGTCAAGATGGTCCAGGGACTACCTTCCTAATTTACAACATCGACCAAAATGGTGTTCTCGTAAGGATGATGTGAAAGTTGGTGATCTAGTCGTAATACACGATGCACAAGCCCCACCGTTACAGTGAAAATTGGGTCGAGTTACCCAAGTTTTTCCTGGTGATGACAAGAAAATCAGAGTAATAAACATTCAGACTGAGAGTGGTGTTAAGACAAGACCCATAACAAAAGTAACGGTGCTTCTCCCGGGGGGAGGGGAGGATGTTGAGTTCCGAGAACTTTAATTAAAAGACAATTCATTCACTAGATGGCAGGACTACCTCGTCCAATACATTAATTTATATCGATATCTTTTATATCGTACTAGCGGAAGTACCCGTTCTTCGCACGGGAATGAATGGACTTTTTGATATTAATATTTGCTGTGATTACTATTTATTGTAATAAAGAGATATAGCAAAATGGATATCGCGTTAAATTGTGTTCAATAATCATGCATACTGAATTTCAAGGCAATCGTTTTTACGGTGCAGAAGGCGATGCGGCGTAGCACAATCTAGTGGCGAGTTTTAGCAAAACGGATACGGCAAAAATATTCTTCGCATTCAGATATCGATGTATAAGAATTTTCGTGACGATCGGCTGAATAGTCTTGAAGTTCATGTGTTGACGCGACATCTAGTGTCAAGTTATAGGAAAACGGATCGTGCCAAACTCTTCCCCGTGTTCAAATATCTATGTATACCTATTTTCATAGCGATCATTCGCACAGTCAAGAAGTGATACACTGCAGAGCCATCTAGTGGTTAATTAAAGTAATGATTTGCTACAGCGCCGTCATGTGGCGAGTTATAGCAAAATGGATAACGCCAAAATATTCTCATTGTTCAAATACCTATGTATACTGATTTTCATAGCCACCGTTTGAATGGTCAAAAATTTGGCCTGCTGCAGCGTCATCTAGTGGCGAGTTAAAATAATAATGTATTGCAGTGCCATCTAGTGGTGAGTAACATCAAAAGGAACGCAGTTAGAATATATTCTTCGTTCTCAAATGTGTAAGTATAAAAAATTTTATGCCGATCGGTCGAACGGTATAGAAGTTCATGCGTTGCAGCGCTATTTAGCGGTAAGTTACAGCAAATGGATAGTGAAAAATATTCTCCGTGTTCTAATATTCGCGTGTACCAAATTTCATCGAAATTGGTTGGACGATATTCGCATAGCAAACAGCTAAACGGAATAGAATTCGACGTTCTGCTGCGCCACCTAGTGAAAAGTTAGAGGAAAACGGATAGCATAAAAACCTTCTCCATGATAAAAGACTTGGGTGAACCAAATTTCATGGTGATCGGTGAAACGGTGCTGGAGTTTTTCAACCTCCTATACACATACCAACATTCATTTTTATCTATAACCAGTCTTATTATACGTATATACCAGTCTCAAGTAAAATCCAGTTTCAAATCTAAGCCTCGCCAAAGTGCCAGCATACGCCATTTTGCAAGAGTTTTTTCAGGGAATCATTCGAAGCATTGACTTAGCAGCAATCAAAATGGGAAATGGTTCGACCGCCAGGCATTTATTTGAAAAGTGGAATCCCTTAATACAGCCGCATTTTTTAAATTATCAACTATAACATGTTTTATTCATCGTTACCTCGATGTACTAAATGCGAAGATTTCAATTTTCTGAAATTTGGCGGATTTCCCCCAAGTTAAATCAATGTACTCAATTTTTGAGAACTCTGAAGCTACATCGCTTGAAATGCCCTAATAACTGCATCATTTCTGCACGGATAGTTAAAATTTAATGCTGTATTCTAAGAAAACCTATACACTTGTTTTCAAAAATGCTATTCCCTTAAGCTCTCAGTAAATTGCGCCAAAAAGCCTAAAACTATGCAAACCGCTAGAACTCACTGTCTAAAAATCGGCCTATCAGCCATTTTTTTTTCGCCAAACTAAAAAAAATTACATATTAGTCTCGGATATCTTCGATCCTCATTGTTTTGCGTATAAAACATTTCATTCCTGCTCTCATTTCTTATGCGCACACGATATTATTAAAAAAAATAACCTAAAAAAATAAACTAAAAAAATCATTATAATTCTTTTATTTTTACTTTAAGAATTTAAAACATTTTATTCTGCAAAATCGCCACACATGGCAACCAAGATGCTTATTTCATACACTTTTTTCACTACAGGGGTTACAATTACGTAAAGCTTCCTGCGTGGAGAACATAAAAAATCTCTTAAATTCCGGGAACGGGTGGACTTTCAAAGTTTTAAAGTGGACTAAAGTGGTAATTTATTCTATATTATTTTACATATCTGTGTAAAATTTCAGGCTGACAGGTCCATTTTTGTGGAATTGTATACTACCCAAATCAACAAATTGACAAACAGAATTTCATTTTTATTTATAAGATAACCTACGCTTTTTTTTAAAAATACCCTCTCATTAAATTGCGCCAAGCGCTAGAATCATAGAAAATCTGACACACTTTCAGATTTTTAAATACGCACTAAAGTGCTATATATTTAAAGAGTTATAATCCATGGGTCATCCCTATTTTCGTTCCTTCTTTCATTAAGTTGGAAAGTGTATCATTATTCATGAGTGTGATTAAACAAAATTAAAATTGATATTTCTAACATCCTTTCTTTCCAACTGAATGAAAATTTCAAAAACTTATACGCAGGTGTATTCATAACCCAAATAGCAGACGATTAAATTATGATAAATAGCGCCAAGCGTTAGAATCCTCCTCAAAATCGCGAGAATGCTGAAGATAGATCGCTTGAAATCCCTTAATAACTGCATTATTTTCGCACGGATCATTAAAATTTAACGCTGTATTCTAATAAAACCTTTGCACTTGTTTTCAAAAATTCGTTTCCTTAAGCTCTCAGTAAATTGCGCCAAGCCTGAAACTGTGCAAACCGCTAGAACTCACACTCTCGGCATTTGAGCCATTTTATTTTTTCGCCAAACTAAACAATTTTAACATATTAGCCTCGGAAATCTTCCATTCTTATTGTTTTGCGTATAAAACATTTTATTCCTACTCCGATTTCCCATGCACACGATATTATAATTAAAAAAAATATAACCTAACGAATATAAACTAACAAAAAAAAATCATTATTATTCTGTTATTTTTACTTTGAGAATTTAAAACATCTTATTCGGAAAAATCGCCACACATGGCAACCACGATCCTTATTTCACACTTTTTTCACTACAGGGGTTACAATTACGGAAAGATTTTTGCGTGGAGAACATAAAAAATCTCTTAAATTCCGGGAACGGGTGGACTTTCAAAGTTTTAAAGTGGACTATGATTTATTCTATATTATTTTACATATCTGTGCAAAATTTCAGGCCGATAGGTCCATTTTTGTGGATTTGTATACAACTCAAATCCACAAACAAACAAACAAACGAACAAACAAACAAACAAACAAACAAACAGAATTTCATTTTTATTTATAAGATTGTAGTAAATTTTAATCGAGAGTTTTGTTTTGTTGATAGTTTTTGTTCTTCAGTGTCGCAATTCTTATATGATTCGTAGCGGCTTCTAAATCGACTAAAATCTAAATTGTAAATTCTATTGATACTTTCTGTTTTCTCTTAGTCCAAATATAGTGCAAATTAGTAATAAAACAAGAATTAAAGTGAGAAATCTGGAAGTTTATTATTCGAGTCCGAGTTTTTTTGTAGTTCACTCAAGAACAGAAGTATTCAAAGTTGGTATTGTTCCAAATCTTATTCTTATGTTTCCTTTCCATGCAAGTAAAGGTGAGTGAATTTTGTTATTACTACAAAAACTTACCGTCCGACCAAGGGGTAACAAAAGTCAGGAAGAAAGAGTTTGTTTACCGCTCTGCCTTTCCGCTCCTCTTGTTAAGTATAGATACATATGACAGCCAGGACTTGATTATAACATTTTAGTGTTGAAGGCATTTTTCAAATTTTGCGCCATTGTATAATAGCTTTAAGCTGAATTTTTTGGCCTATTTTCTGGCATGTGTGCCCAAACACGTGAACCAAGTACCTGTGCGATAATGAGGGACTGATGATAACAACAACAACCAAGTTATTTAGAAACATTCTGAATGTCAGCGTGCAGTAGACGTATAGTAAGTTGAGAAACAGTTGTTTTAGGAAAACAAAGTCTGAATTTTTACTCATTTACAGATGTCATGAGGCTGCATAAATAGTTAGAATTTGCTGAGGTGTTTTGCTAAAAGTCTACTCAAGAAGCTTTTAGTAATCTAAGTTCATTGAAATGAATAAGTGTTTATTTTATATAAGTGGTGCGGATTTCATCCAGAAAAGGAATAGAAAAAAAAAATCTGAAACACTTTCATATTTTAAATACGCACTAAAGTGCGTATTTAATTATATTATATTAAAAGCATGTGTCATATCTTAATGCATGTGTCGTCCCTATTTTTCTTCCTCATTCCATTAGGCTTGAAAGTGTAACATTATTCATGAGTATGCCGTATTTCTTTTTTTTTTCCTTGTTCCATATGAAACGCATCCTTGGAAACGAAATTTATCTTAAAATAACCTACTAAAACTGTTTTGCAATTTTCGCCAAGCATATTCCAACTATCCTTCACCATTTTAAATTCTGTTTGGAGTGTGCATCAAAATCCATGAATGTGCTGTGCATGTCTTTCTTGTTTCACAAAACATTTATTCAGAATTGAAATCTATATTGAAATCTTCTAACAAAACTGTTTAGCAATCTTTGTCAGCATATTCTAAGCATACTTCACCTTTATAAATAACATTTGGAAAGTGTATCATAATCTATGAATGTACCGTATTTGTCTTCCCTGCTCTATAAAACGCTTCTTCGGAACTGAAATCTATATTAAAATCTCTAAACCAGGGCCTGATTACTGAAAAGGCTCGGGAAGCTTGAGCTTCCCCTCACAATTTGAAGGGAGGCCTGAAAATGACTGAAAAACTGCTATAAGAATTCAAAATTTTGTTTTTGAAGTTATTGTACACATTTTTAATGAAGAGAAGTTGTGCTTTTCAGAAGTCTTGATACTTCATATCGCAACATTTATAAATTAGTTGTTTGCGATGTCATTGCCTGGAACACCTGCTGCAGTTGAGAGTTTTTTTCTATTATGGGGAATATTTGGGCAGCAGAGAGGGGTAAACTTTTAATATGTAATGTTAAATATCTTCTAAATGTCAAAATTAATTCTCAACTTCTGTGTTGTGATTTTTATGATGTCATCAAAACAAACAAAGAATTCCTGAAAAAAGCCATGTCTAATGAAAAATAGGACTAAATTAATAAAGTTTACTGTTCCAGTAAGGTAATGCTTTTAGTTATTTGTATTAAAGTAATTTCAAAAATACTGTAAAATCCCGTTACACTATTATGAAGATTAATGAATAAAATATTTTTATGAAAGAAAAATTTCAAATTAATGAATAAAATGTTTTTATCAAAAGAAATCATTAGAACTAATTAAATCAATAACATTTATTTTTTATGAATAAAATATTTTTATGAAAGAAAATCATTAAAACTTTAATTTTCCCAAACAAAAAGGGGATGGGGGGGACCGAAATGAGACTGAGCTTCCCCTCACTTCAGAGGTTAATCGGGCCCTGCTCTAAACCTATTAAAACTACTTTACAATCTTCGCCAGCCATATTTTAACTATACTTTTCTTTTGTAATAAATAGGGATGGATGCGAGACGAAAAATGAACGTCTCGCGTCACGCAAAACAACCGAAAAGCTTTGTCTCGTTTCGCAAAATCCCTATATTATAATGTTAAAAATGTTTGTCTCGTCTCGCGAAAAAAACTGTAAATCTCTGTCTCGTCTGGCAAAAAGTCGTCTCGGGTCCATCCCTAGTAATAAACTGTCGCGTTTGCCAGTTTCTAGCCAAATTTAGAAGACATCGCCAAGTTTGGTTCAGCTTTGAATAGTTATTTTTTGGCACCCAAACTAGGCAATCAATTATCAAAAACTGCAAACTTTGGCGACTTTCAACATTTTATTAAAACCCTCCCCCTCGCCAGTGGCGCAGCCACAGGGAGAGGACGGGTTAGGGGGTTATAACCCCCCCCCCCCCCATGAGGAATTTTTTGTCATACAAAATGCATTTTCTTCATACATACACACACACACAACATATATACTTATATACTGTTACGAATTTTGGGGGCAACCCGCTGCTCTGGGGCTTAGAATGGTTTAAAATTCGTATTCTACGCTTCAAATAGATAAATTTTGCTTTTTGTTGCATCAAAATCGGCCAATTAGAACCGGAGATACGGAGGTTTCGCTTTCCCATATGTTTTTCTATGGGCTTCTAGAAATCTCGAGAAATATTAGTCCTAGAGCTTAGATCTCTTCACTTTTGAGGACTTATTTTTGGCGCCAAATTTGGCGATATTTCGCCAAAAGTCGCCAAGCTTGGCGACTTTTTGGTCATTTGGCGCGATTTTCCCAATGGGGCCTGGAAGTTGTTTTTCCTGCATTAAAAACGCATAATAACCTAACATTTCTCTTCTATGACGTAATCAAAATTCACGCTTTATGTAGAACCCTCGAGAAATTGACTTTTCTGGAAACCTCTTGTACCTCCTGTGCCGGCTATTTATAGAAGAGCGCGTCGCCCCGAGAGTCAGTTGCGAGTTGAACATTCAATGTGCGAAGAGCTCTGAGTACGCTTGTTTTGTGTGAACTGATAGTGCTATAGAAGCTGTGTTTTAGCTTGCTTTGTGAAGCTGTTTTTAAAGTGCTGTGTGTAAATTCTTCATTGCTGTGTCTTAAGGGATAGTGTACTATATCCCTTGAATATTTTCATGGAATTTTAGCCTGTAAAAGTGACTTATTTTGTGTGAGAAATACAGCATTTGTGAAAGCTTCTGATCCAAGCGGATTGTTAAAAGCACGTTACTGCTAGATTGTGCTTGTGAATTGTGTGCAGCTGATTGTTCTACGAAGTTCTAGAAGAAATAAAGTTTGTGTTCCATCCTGACAAGTGACTTTTTACTTGAACTTTTTACACCAACAGGACTTTAGAACGACGAACCCCAGGAGTAGCAGAGTAATTCCGCAACATTTGGTGTCAGAATCGGGGTTCTAAAGAAGGACTTTAATTTTCCAGTTTTTGGTTTTGACTAGACAAAAAATGGAAGAACAGCTTCAAAAGCTCATGAATATGATGCAAGAAATGAAAGCCGGACAAGACGAGATGAAAGCCGGACAAGACGAGATGAAAGCCGCACAAGAACAGATGAAAGCCGGACAAGAACAGATGAAGGCGGATTTAGAAAAGAAAATTGAAGCCGGACAGACCGATTTAGAAAAGAAAATTGTAGCCGGACAAGTCGAGACGAAAACCGGATTGGACGAATTAAAGGCTGCACACAATGAAATGAAAACCGGATTGGAGGAGTTAAGAGCCGCACACGACGAGATGAAATCAGGACTGGAGCGGAAAATAGAAACCGGGCTAGAAAGAAATAAATTCCGTTTTGGATTAATCGAACACCCAAGCAATAGTGGTTCCATCAGAGGAGTACTTGTGGGAGCAACACTTGTGGACTTGTCGAGAACAGAAATTCCAGTTAGAGTAGTAAATGTGACGGACAAGTCAAAGGTGATAAAGAAAAATGAAGTGTTGGCGACATGCACTCCTGTTACCTGCATTAATAAGAACATCAGCCAAACGACAGCTAAATCTTCAGAGTGCCTGACGAAGGAATTAATACAAGACGTGGAGTTAACGGCAGAACAGAGAAGCACTGCGGAGAAAGTAATAGCTGAATTTGAAGACCTCTTCTCCCGAACTTCGGGTGACTTTGGCCGTACGAGCTTAACTCAACATAGGATAGATACAGGCAGCCATTCTCCCATCAAGCAACATCCTAGGCGGCTGCCGTTTGCTAAGCAAGAAGAGGTGAGCAGACTTTTAGAGGAGATGCAGCGTGATGACGTCATCGAGCCATCGAATAGTCCGTGGGCCTCGCCGATTGTTTTGGTCCGAAAGAAAGATGGTTCCACCCGGTTCTGCGTTGACTATAGACGTCTGAATGACATTACCAAGAAAGACAGCTACCCTCTTCCCAGGATAGACGACACATTGGACACTTTATCGGGAAACGAATGGTTCTCCACTCTGGATCTCAAGAGTGGCTACTGGCAAGTAGAAATCCATCCCGATGACCGTGAAAAGACTGCGTTCACCACGGGACAAGGATTATGGCAGTTCAAAGTTATGCCTTTTGGACTCTGCAACGCACCTGCTACATTCGAGCGACTAATGGAGACAGTGTTGAGAGGACTTTCCTACGAAGCATGTCTTGTTTATTTGGACGATATCATCATCGTCGGAAGGACTTTCGAAGAGCATCTCGAGAACATTCGAAAAGTACTGCAGAAATTAAAAGAGTCAAACTTGAAACTAAGTCCATCGAAGTGCAATTTGTTTCGTCGGGAAGTACGTTACCTCGGGCACATAATATCCGCCCACGGAGTCCGAACCGATCCCGAAAAGACGTCCGCAGTCCAGAACTGGAGTCGTCCCGAGAATATCCACGACTTAAGAAGTTTTCTCGGTCTGTGTACTTACTATCGAAAATTCGTGAAGGGCTTTTCTCAAATTGCAAGACCTCTTCACAAATTGACCGAGACTGGACAGAAATTTCTATGGACTGAGGAATGTGAGGACGCATTCAACGAACTGAAGACGGCTTTAACATCTTCGCCGATCTTGTCGTATCCTCACCCTGACAAACCATTTATCCTGGACACAGACGCAAGTAAGGAGAGTGTCGGAGCAGTTTTGTCCCAGGAGATAGATGGCCAAGAACACGTCATTGCTTACTGGAGCAAATGCCTTTCAAAGGCAGAACGTAACTATTGTGTTACGAGAAAGGAACTCCTTGCTATCATTAAGGCCGTGGAGCACTTCCATCATTACCTGTACGGCCGAAAGTTCCTGCTCCGAACGGACCATGCCTCTTTAACCTGGCTTCTAAATTTCAAGAATCCAGAGGGCCAAATAGCCAGGTGGATACAGCGATTACAAGAATATGACATCGAGATACGTCATCGGAAAGGGTCATCTCATGGAAATGCAGATGCTTTGTCGAGAAGGCCCTGCATAGACAGTTGTCGCTATTGCTCCAGGGCAGAGAAAAATTACCATCTGAAACATCCCGTTGTCCGCCAAGTTACATCGTCGGCATCATCTCAAGATCCCTGGAGTGACGAAAATGTTCGGGCGGACCAATTAGCAGATAGCGACATCAAACCTATTGTGGAGTTTATGGAAAAGTCCGGCAATAAGCCCAGCTGGCAAGAAATATCATCTTGCAGTCCGGCAACAAAACAGTACTGGGCTTTATGGGATTCGCTTCGCCTGAGGAATGGAGTCCTGTATCGTAAATGGGAGTCGGACGACGGCAAGATGCTCCGATGGCAGTTAGTACTCCCTCGCTTGAGGATTCCGAAGGTTCTAGAAGAGCTGCATAATGGCTTAACTGGAGGCCATTTTGGCGTGATGAAGACCCTGCAGAAAGTTCGCGAGCGCTTCTACTGGGTTAGGGCTCGAGGCGACGTCGAAAAGTGGTGTCAAGCTTGTGACGCCTGTGCTGCCCGTAAAGGCCCGAAGAAACGAAGCCGTGGAAGACTACATCGTTATAATGTAGGAGCGCCTTTTGAGAGGATTGCACTCGACATCCTGGGACCTCTTCCGCGAACTTCAGATGGCAACAAATACATCCTAGTTGTCATTGACTACTTCTCTAAATGGCCCGAAGCGTTTCCTATTCCCGATCAAGAAGCTACGACCGTAGCAGAGGTACTGGTGCAAGAATGGATTTCCAGATATGGAACCCCTCTGCAACTTCATTCTGACCAAGGAACGAACTTTACCTCTGCAGTCTTTAAAGGTCTATGTCAACTTCTCGGAATGGACAAAACCCAGACTACGCCTTTACACCCACAATCCGACGGCATGGTGGAGAGGTTCAATCGCACAATTTTGAACAACCTCTCGCTCCTGGTATCTAGGAATCAAGAGGACTGGGACAAGAAACTCCCCCTCTTCCTGCTGGCCTATAGGAGCGCCGTTCATGAGACTACCGGCTTCACACCTTCCCAGATGCTGTTCGGCAGAGATCTTCGTCTTCCCGCCGATCTAGTGTTCGGCCGCCCTCCAGATGCGCCTTCATCGCCAGAGGAGTACGTGGAAAACGTTCGGGCACGGTTTGAAGATGTACATCATTTTGCTCGGGAGCGGATCAACTTGAACACGGAAAAGATGAAGACTCGCTACGACACGAAGGCTACGGGACACGAGTTCAACGCAGGTGACAAAGTTTGGCTATGGAATCCTACTCGACGGAAAGGCCCGTCTCCCAAGCTGCAATCGCCGTGGGACGGTCCTTACACAGTCCTAAACCGGCTGAATGACGTCATCGTACGGATTCGTAAGTCACCAAACTCGAAGCCAAGAGTTGTACATTACGATCGGCTTGCCATCTACCGCGGTTGTAATTAGCTCAGACCATGGTCACTATGGCGTAATTCCTCTTTTCTTTCAACTCTCATTTCTTTCCTGTCTTTCCCTTCTCTTCCTCTTTCTTCAACTCTCTTTCTCTCACCACTTACGCCATGTTTAGTGTACATATTTGTAATATATTGGATTTTATTAATGTGTATTTGTTATTACATTGATTACTTATTACAGTGTAATTGTTTATTATGATGATTATTAATGTGTATTTGCTTATTGTGCTATTGATTACTTGCTTGAATTATGTTGTTAAGATCTTGTTAAGTGTTATACAGTGTAGGTACCTGTGTGACCTCCTAACTAGGGATTGTACTGCCCGGGACGTGCAGTCCTTGGGAAGGGGGCAATGTTACGAATTTTCGGGGCAACCCGCTGCTCTGGGGCTTAGAATGGTTTAAAATTCGTATTCTACGCTTCAAATAGATAAATTTTGCTTTTTGTTGCATCAAAATCGGCCAATTAGAACCGGAGATACGGAGGTTTCGCTTTCCCCATATGTTTTTCTATGGGCTTCTAGAAATCTCGAGAAATATTAGTCCTAGAGCTTAGATCTCTTCACTTTTGAGGACTTATTTTTGGCGCCAAATTTGGCGATATTTCGCCAAAAGTCGCCAAGCTTGGCGACTTTTTGGTCATTTGGCGCGATTTTCCCAATGGGGCCTGGAAGTTGTTTTTCCTGCATTAAAAACGCATAATAACCTAACATTTCTCTTCTATGACGTAATCAAAATTCACGCTTTATGTAGAACCCTCGAGAAATTGACTTTTCTGGAAACCTCTTGTACCTCCTGCGCCGGCTATTTATAGAAGAGCGCGTCGCCCCGAGAGTCAGTTGCGAGTTGAACATTCAATGTGCGAAGAGCTCTGAGTACGCTTGTTTTGTGTGAACTGATAGTGCTATAGAAGCTGTGTTTTAGCTTGCTTTGTGAAGCTGTTTTTAAAGTGCTGTGTGTAAATTCTTCATTGCTGTGTCTTAAGGGATAGTGTACTATATCCCTTGAATATTTTCATGGAATTTTAGCCTGTAAAAGTGACTTATTTTGTGTGAGAAATACAGCATTTGTGAAAGCTTCTGATCCAAGCGGATTGTTAAAAGCACGTTACTGCTAGATTGTGCTTGTGAATTGTGTGCAGCTGATTGTTCTACGAAGTTCTAGAAGAAATAAAGTTTGTGTTCCATCCTGACAAGTGACTTTTTACTTGAACTTTTTACACCAACAGGACTTTAGAACGACGAACCCCAGGAGTAGCAGAGTAATTCCGCAACAATACTATACATATATATGAGTAGCAGTAGCTGTAACCTCTCCCCCCCCTATGAAAAATTTCTCGCTACGCCACTACCCTCCGCGTTATCTGGCAAACACATTTGGAAAGACGAGACACTGGCGGTTGCCATCCAAAAGTGCTCTCCGGCGATTTGGCTTGCAGTCAGCCTGCTTTGGCAAGAATTGTTTCTCCCGCTGTTATACATTGCACGCTGGTGGTTTCCGCCTGCAAGTTGATCCTAGAAAAAGAGTACAGAAATCGCGCGTTTGAAATTCCATATTATTTTTTCTAATATTTTATAATTTTATTTATTTACTAGCGGAAGTACCCGTTCTTCGCACGGGAATGAATGGACTTTTTGATATTACGATTTGTGAGGATTACTATTTATTGTAATAAAGAGATATTGCAAAATGGATATCGCTTTATATTGTGTTCAATAACCATGCATACCGAATTTCAAGGCAATCGTTTGTACGGTGCAGAAGGCCATGCGGCGTAGCGCAATCTAGTGGAGAGTTTTAGCAAAACGGATACCGGCGGAAATATTCTTCGCATTCAGATATCGATGAATACGAAATTTCAGGAAGATCGGCTGGACAGCCCTGAAGTTCATGTGTTGACGTGACATCTAACGCGAAATTCTTCCCCGTGTTCAAATATCTATGTATACCTACTTTCATAGCGATCAGTTGCACAGTCAAGAAGTGATACACTGCAGCGCGATCTAGTGGTTAATTAAAGTAATGATTTGTTACAGTGCCGTCAAGTGGCGAGTTATAGCAAAATGGATAACGCCAAAATATTCTCATTGTTCAAATAGCTATGTATACTGATTTTCATAGCGACCGTTTGAATGGTCAAGAATTTGGCCTGCTGCAGCGTCATCTAGTGGCGAGTTAAAATAATAATGCATTGCAGTGCCATCTAGTAGTGAGTAACATCAAAAGGAACACAGTTAGAATATATTCTTCGTGCTGAAATGTGTATAAGAAATTTTATGACGATCGGTCGAACGGTATAGAAGTTGATGTGTTACAGCGCCATTTAGCGGCAAGTTACAGCAAAATGGATACTGAAAAATATTCTCCGTGTTTTAATATCCGCGTGTACCAAATTTCATCGAAATCGGTTGGACGATATTTGCATAGTAAACGGCTAAACGGAATAGAATTCGACGTTCTGCTGCGCCACCTAGTGGCAAGTTAGAGGAAAACGGATAGCATAAAAAGCTTCTCAATGATAAAAGACTTAGGTGAACCAAATTTCATGGTGCGACGGTGCTGGAGTTTTTCAACCTCATACACACATACCAACATTAATTTTTATCTATAACCAGTATCATTATATATCCCAGTCTCAAATAAAATCCAGTTTCAAATCTAAGCCTCGCCAAAGTGCCAACATACGCCATTTTGCAAGAGTTTTTTCAGGAAATCATTCGAAGCATTGACTTAGCAGCAATCAATATGGGAAATGGTTCGGCCGCCAAAAAGTAAAGCACACATTTATTTGAAAAGGGGAATCCCTTAATACAACCGAATTTTTTTAAATTATCAACTATAACGTGTTTTATTCATCGTTACTCCGATGTACTGATTGAGAAGATTTCAATTTTCTGAAATTTGGCGGAATTCCCCAACTTAAATCAATGTACTCAATTGGCGAGAATTCTGAAGATAGATCGCTTGAAATCCCTTAATAACTGCATTATTTCTGCACGGATCATTAAAATTTAACGCTGTATTCTAATAAAACCTTTGCACTTGCTTTCAAAAATCTATTTCCTTAAGCTCTCAATAAATTGCGCCAAGCCGAAAACTGTGCAAACCGCTAGAACTCACTTTCTCAAAATCAGCATTTGAGCCATTTTATTTTTTCGCCAAACTAAAAAAAAAATTACATATTAGCCTCGGAAATCTTCAATTCTTATTGCTTTGCGTATAAAACATTTCATTCCTGCTCCTATTTCCCATGCACACGATATTATAATAAAAAATTAATAATCTTACAAATATAAACTAACAAAAAAAAATTATTATTATTTTTTTATTTTTACTTTGAGAATTTAAAACATCTTATTCGGCAAAATCGCCACACATGGCAACCACGATCCTTATTTCACACTTTTTTCACTACAGGGGTTACAATTACGGAAAGGTTTTTGCATGGAGAACATAAAAAATCTCTTAAATTCCGGGAACGGGTGGACTTTCAAAGTTTTAAAGTGGACTATGATTTATTCTATATTATTTTACATATCTGTGCAAAATTTCAGGCTGATAGGTCCATTTTTGTGGATTTGTATACAACTCAAATCCACAAACAAACAAACAAACAAACAGAATTTCATTTTTATTTATAAGATTAATTGTTCTAAATATACAGGGTGTCCAGTGCTAACGCTGTCCAATGGCTATTTCCTAAACCGTTAGTCAGAGACACATAGTTCAAATTGCAAAAATGCTTTAAAATATATAATCTATTGCATCAGAAGCAGCCAAAGTCAATAATTCAATTTCTATAAAAATTACGAAATTTAAATTTTTATACGGTCCCCCGGTCCTATCAGTTATATTTAGAAAAATTTTCTTTATACAATTTCATGCCCAATAAAAAAAATTCGTCCTTCTACGACCAAAATTCATCGATTTATGCAGCAGCAAACATTGTGACTTAAGTCACTTTTCCACGCTTAAAAATGACCCGTTATTGTAAACCGTTAAGGGACCATATAAATACTGAAATTTTAAATTATAGGTTTTAATTTCATTTTATGGTATAATGCGGAAAAAGAAGCAAAACTAATTTTAGAGTACTGATCTTCAAGCAGACAGGGCCTTATTATCGCATGGGCAAATCGGGACTTCGCCCAGGGCCCGAAGCTCGAAAGGGCCCCCAATTTCAAATGTTCTTCTGAAACATTCTTTTTTATATCAAAATTTTATTAAAAATGAAACAAATTTCATAGATCGGGGACCCCCCCCCCAAATCCATCTATTGGGCCCTGCAAGCAGAGGGTTATAGTCAAGCTCTATTAAAATCTACCTGAGGCAGAGGCGTAGCCAAGGGGGGGTTAGGGGGGTCATAACCCCCCCCATGAGAAATTTTTTGCCATACAAAATGTATATACTTCACTACATTATCACACATATGTATACATATATATGAGTTGCAGTAGTCGTAACCCCCCCCATGAAAAATTTCTGGCTACGCCCCTGAGAGGTCAAACTTACTAAATCGTATATGTGTAGCATGCAGATGTGTAACATAAGAGTGTGCTACGCAAAGTACAAGAAGAGTTTTCTATACTTCGATTGGTGCATATTGTGGCAGAATAATCTGCTAGTTTCTGGTTCGTCGTTCTAAAGTCCAGTTGGTGTAGAAAGTCCTAGTAAAAGGTCTACTTGTCAAAATGGAACACAAGGTTTATTGCTTCTAGAACTTCGTCTAACAATCAGCTGTACAAAAATCACAATCAGACAGTAATGTGCTTTTAACAGACAGCTTAGATCAGAAGTTTTCACAAATGCTGTATTTCTCACCCAAAATAAAACACTTCTACAGGTAAAATTCAGTGGAAATATACGGGGGATAACACTAACAGTCCCTCAAAACTCAGCAACGAAAGATTCACATACAGCACTGAAAAATTAGCTTCGAAAGCAAGCTAAAATATCGTTTTTATAGCGTCAATACAAAGCGTAACGCAGCAAACTCACTCAAAGAGAGCTCGATGAACACTGACTGGGGTTGTCTGTTCTGTCATGCCTGTATTTATAGATGTCGCAGAAGCTACAAGGAGCTTCTAGAAGAATGTATCTCTCGAACATTCCACATAAAGCGGGAATTTTGATTACGTCTTAGAAGAGAGATATTAAACTATTAATGCAGAAAAACTAACTTTACAAGCCCCATAAAGAAAATCGCGCCAAATGACCAAAATGTCACCAAGCTTGGCGACTTTTAGTGAAATATCGCCAAATTTGGCGCTAAAAATGAGTCCCCAAAAGTGAAGTTACCGAAGGCCTAGGACGAATATTTCTCGAGATGTCTAGAAACTGCAGTAGAAGTAAATGGGAAAACCGAAACCTCCGAATCTCCGGTTCTAGTTGACCGATTTTGATGCAACAAAAGGCAAAATTTAACTATTTGACTCGTAGAATACCAATTTTCAACTATTTTAAAACCCAGAACAGTGGGTTGCCCGGAAAATTCATAAAAATGTTTAGATTGCAGTCAAAGGAAGCTATTTAACGCCAGTTCATTTAAAAAACTGTTTAAAAAATTCCATTTTCAGCATAAGCTATATTTTTATTTTATTTTATTGGATACACATAGTTAAACGTTAATCTTCTTTATTGCAATCTATATTCATAAAATAGTTAATGAAATTGCTAATAAATATTACAAAGCTCAAAACCATGTGCATTAATTTTTCTCAAATTCATTTAGTATACAAGCCCTATTTTGCAGCTGGAAAAGTGCTCTAACTTTAAGCAGCTGTAACTCGGTGAATTTTGGTCGTAAAAAGACGATTTTTTTTTTATTGTGCATGAAATTGCACAAAGAAAATTTTTCTAAATATAACTGATAGGACCGGAAGACCGTGTAAAAATTTTAAATTTCGTAATTTTAACCCATTTGTGCCTGAATATTTTTGCGACTTTCTTCGTTTTTTACTGATAACAGAAATAATAGATAAATTTCTGATGTCAAATTCTTGAACAAGGGATGATTTTTTTAAAAAATCATTATGCATAAAAATCGAAATATCAACATCCTACTTGGTCATGTTAAAATATTTTGTAGAGTTGAGGCTACTCATGAATAAAGGCTAGGAAAAATAGATAACGTTTTCGACTAATAGCGAAAATGCCGTCCCAAAAAAGGGACACTAGGCATAAATGGGTTAATAGGATTTGATTTATTGATTTCGATTGTTTCACATATAAAAGATTATACAATTTAAAGCATTTTTGCAATTGGAACTATGTGTCTCTGACTAACGGTTTAGGAAATAGCCATTGGACAGCGTTATCACTGGACACCCTGTATATTTGAATATATTTAAAATTGCAGTATATTTACATATGACAATGCGAGTACGCGAGACGCGAGAATTCTCGCATTGTCTCGCGAGACGAGACAGGCATTTTTTTGCGAGACGAGAAAGAAAATATTTTGCGGGACGAGACGCGAGACGAGACAGAGTCTTGTCTCGCGCGAGATTTCTTGCGAGAATTCTCGCATTTTTTTCCGTCTCGCATAAATACGATCTGAAAAGCGACAATTTGCCAGAAGCCTCTACCGTTTAACTTGCGTCTCCTTCGTTTTCGGTCCTGGTATACTATCAGCACTCTACAATACGCACAAACACGTAACATTTAAAATTAGAACAGACGAGAGATATACAAAGCACACAAAGGAGAGGATAAAGAAAGAGGCGGAAAAAAAAGAAAACAGACAAGAGTTGAAAGAAAAATAATAAGCAAATAGGAAAGGCGGTACGGTATGTTCAAATCTGGCCACTTTTAGACGGGGCCCGGGGCATTAAGTTTGGGGCCCCCCTTACTATCCCCTTTTTTACGCATTAAGCCCCTTTACTGAGCCCCCCCCCCCCTTTTTAAGCATTTTAACCCAGTTTTGACCGCTGTTGTACTCGAAAATTGCATTTCAGTTAACTGTAGTTTTTGTACTTTAATCAAATCGTATTTATCACCCCAAAAAAATATCTCTAACTTGATCTAGTGATAGACAATTAGGTAATACCTATATTATAGAGGAAATTCAGTTTTTTCTCCACAATTACTATTTCAGTACATATGAATTTATAATTTAGATAATCGGGATATATATGGGCCCCCTTTTTCTTCAGGGGGACTACCGCCCCCCCCTGCCCTTGTGGTAATCGGGTTTCGGGTATATCAGAGCGAGATTAGAAGTAGAGCAACTTGCATTCGCATTGATGTTTAGTCTGAGTAGGTTGAAATATGGTTGAATATCCTTGGTTGAAATATCCTTGTACCGATATTATCCTCAAACTTTCCCCGCACGTTGCGGCGTGCGTAGGGGGGGGGGGGGCATCCACCCTGGTGACAACTTTCTAGGGGCGGTTAAATCCCTATCGTTGGCCTATTTTAAAGAGGTTAAAATGACATTTTTTATTGTAATATATTAATATCGGACAGAAAGAAATGCAAGCAATTTTTTTAAACTATTTCTCTTTTCGTTTATATTATCATGTTTTCCCTTCCTTCGGCTTGCAAAACTTTTATATCTTTTTTTTTCCTCCCCATCATTTTATCTTGCAGTTGGGTTCCTATTCTAAAATTATCTTCGCCTGTTAGATGTCTTTTCATTTTTAAAAAAAATCCACACTGAATATACATTAGGGGGATTATGGTTTAATTTTTCTGTAAACAGGGCGACCATAACGACTGTAGTACTATCGCTAAAAATTACTGTGGAAAAGTACAAACGGATAGTCGTCAACAAATTAACTGTTCAGTAATTTAAAATATAAACAAAAAATAAGACGTCTATTAACCAACTGAGATACTACACTGCTGGCCACCCAAATTGCAACACCAAGAAAAACAAGAGATATCACAACAAAATTTATTGTGTAGATAACATGTTGACCAAGTAACAAATGATTAAATTTACAGCATTCTATGAAGCGTGGTTCCTGCCAAAATCAGTACCCAGAGTAGCCGCCGTTGTTGGAGATCACAGCTGCCACACGCCTCGGCATTGATTCAAAGAGACTTTGAATGTGTTCTTGGGGTACAGCAGACCAAGCAGCTTCCACACGTTGCCAAAGTTGATCTGGTGTGACAGCTGGGGATGAACTCTGGGTCAGTCGTTGAGCAACCATGGACCACATGTTTTCTATCGGCGAAAGATCCGGAGAGCGCGCCGGCCAGGGAAGCAATTCAATCTGGTGATTGACGAAGAACCCTTGGACAATGCGTGCCACGTGTGGCCGTGCATTATCCTGCTGAAATATGGCTGTTGGCAAGCCCTGAAGTTAAGAAAGGACAACTGGCTCCAACACCTCGGAGATGTAGCGCTGGCTGGTTAAAGTACCGGCAATGCGTACTAGAGGAGTGCGAGAGAGATATCCGATACCGCCCCATACCATAATACCCGGTGCAGGACCAGTGTGACGGTGCATAATGCAGCTGTTCAGCATCCTCTCTCCACGGTGTCTCCAGACTCGAATCCGACCGTCGTGGTGTTGCATACAGAAGCGTGACTCGTCAGTAAAGAGAATTTCATTCCATTCTGTCGTCCACATCCTTCTTTCATCGCACCATTGGCGGCGGAGACGTCTGTGGTTCCGCGTCAGAGGTAGACAAAGCAACGGACGTCTTGCGGACAGACCATTCTGCTGTAAACGACGTCGAATGGTACGCGCAGACACTGGATGATGCGTTACAGACTGAATCTGCTGTGATATGGTTCGTGATGTGACTGAGCGGTCCGTCACTGCCATGCGTACAATCTGCCTGTCATCACGTGACGTGGTGCACTGAGGTCGATGCGGTCGATCACGTCTGTCCGTCGTACCCTCCTGCACCCAACGATCACATATCCGCATCACAGTTGTTTGGTTTCGTCCAATACGACGACCGATTTCCCTGAAAGATAACCCACAATCTCGGTATGCCACTATCCTTCCTCTGTCAAACTCGGATACTTGATCAAAAGAAGATCGTTGTTTCCTACGAGGCATAATTTATCGTTTTTTTTTGAAAAAAAAGCAAGAAAAACACAATTGCTGTACTTGAAACCGTCGAAATCTCCAAGCCTTAAATAGCGCTTTGAGGTGGCGCCACAGGCGCGCTTGATGTGCGTCTGCGCTGAAATTCTAATCATTTGCATATCTCACCTCAGCTAATGCATGTTGTAAATTTCATATTATTTGCATGCTTCCTTCAGGGTGTTGCATTTACGATGGCCAGCAGTGTATAATGAAATCTAAAAATGAACACACGGTAATGTTATTGGAAATATTAGGCAAATAATTATAATTATCGTTAATATAATCTTGTTTTCATTAATATAAAAATTACACATATTTTAGAGAGTTGAAATTGACGTTAAAGTAAATAGTAGAGATTTAATAAATATTAAAATTGTTCTGTTTATAATTTTTCAAGGGTTATACAACCAACTGAATGATAAGTAATTCTAATTTGTGTTAATATATCCCGCAGTAATTTCAACAGAGGAGATTACTTGAACTTAAAAAAAAAAAATCTGTTTTGTCTCATGCAGATATGATTTTAGTAAAATATTCGCTACTTCTCGTATGAAGAGCGGGTGCGCAGCTATTTTAAAACAAACGGTTGTCCATTTCATGTAGTGTCAGAGGTATTTAATGCTACAACTTGAACAGTATGATGTAGAACTACAGTATGATGTAGAAATAACACATTTTGAAAGTCGGGAGTTCTCTGCAAACCGCTAAGCTTTTCACTTTTCTGATCGCGAATGACACCGACGTAGTTTTTTTTGAGTCATTATATTGCAATGATGCCAGGTTAATACTCATGACGCAAACTTTACATCAAGAGTCAAATAATTTTGCTTTTATTTTAGATTCCACATCACTGGAATTAATTGAAATTACTCATGTTAGGAAAATTTTCGTTTACTACAGTGCGAAGAACGGGCACGCAGCTAGTAAATCAAATTAATACTATATTTTCGGTGTGACATTATATATACGGATTAAATCTCAATTTCTTTTACTTCAAATGCGGATATATGCTGATATAGTTATTAATATATCTACTAATGTGGCTATATGTAAGTAATTGTTATTATTAATATTAATTTTCAATAAAATCCCAATAATAAGTTAGTATAAAATGGTAACGAAATCGCAGTCCTTAATTTTGCGAGACTCGCGAGACGTCTCGCGTCTCGCGCGAGACGAGACAGTAATTTCTTTGCGAGACGCGAGACGATACACAGTGTTTGCGAGACGAGTCGAGACAGCCCCGATTCTCGTCTCGCACGTCTCGCGTCTATCCCTATAAGCCATTGCAGTGGCTTTTGAAGCTCTCTTTCCATGAGTTTGATGACCCCACCTTTACGTTCGGTGTAGACTACTGTGCCATCACAGCCAACAGCAAGTAACGTGTCGGTGTTAATGTTTTTCTTTAAAAGATTATTCGTAATGGCGCAATAGCTGCTACTGTACCACTTGCAAGAGAAACATGATCCAAGTATATATCATGAGACTGATTTACTAAGAGACACATGCTCTTCCATATAATTTTTTCTCGATGATAGACTTCTCTTTTCTCCATGGAAAGTGTAGAATCTTTTCTGCCATCGAAAAAAATACCCCATACATTATACTTTTAGCTTTTAATGTCTAGAAATAGAATTCAAAACAAATTGCAAGATGATCTCACATTTCTTTTTCTAAAGTAAATACATTGCGCGGGGGAAAATACCATCAGCGCCACTTGGTTCTGATTAAAAAGGAAAATTTCCCTCTGTTTTTTCTTTGCAGGGGACCCTTAATATACAAGGTGTCCCATAATTATTGGTATGAAATTTAAGGGGAGATAGGGCACATAATAAGGATTCAGATTCACGTAGCAGTGTGGGGTGAAACACACCATTTTCACTTACCTGTTAATAATCACTTTAGGAAAATTGTTGAAGGGCTCATCTAATTTCTTAACCACGTTTAATAAACAATAGGATCGTCTCCAAAATTTTGATTCATGAAATAAAATAAAATTTTTAAATTATCAATTTTAGTCACGTGTTTTCTAAGAAAAATATATTAGTGTTTGATGAACAATGGTCAGAAAGTTCACTATTATTTCAGCACTTATTCCAAAGTGATTATTAACAGCTTACATGTAGATGTCGTGTTTGCGACCGCACATTGCTGTGTGATTCTTATTATGTGCACTACCTCTCCTCATATTTTGTTCCAACATTTATGGAATGCCCTGTATATTTTAATACTTTATTTAAGTATAGTTGTTTGTAAATGAACAATTAAAACGTTTTTCCTTCAAGCAATTTTTTGTTTAAAAAAATGATTTTTTTTTCTTTTTTGTACTTTTTTGTTTGCTTTAGTGGACCCTCAAGATATTTCTCGACAATTCTAAAATTTTGTACAGTCATTGAATAGCACGTAATCCAACTATTTTTTGCTGTTGTTTATTATAAATCATATTTTTTGTATTTTATAAATAATATTAAAATACTCAGTTTTTCGAATTTTTGTGACATTTTGGTGCAATATTGGACCCTCAAGATATATTTTTAAAATGTTGAAATTCTGCATTTTGCTTATTCAATACAAAACACAACTTTTGGTCGCTATTGGATTTTGAAATTAAAAAAAAAAGTTTTTTCACTGCACCCTAGTGTGCAGTGCAAAATATTCAAGTATTTGCAAGTTTTCCAGTTTTTCCAAATCTATAAAAACAGCTCTCAAAACCGACATGTTTACATTAAAGGTTTTCTGTGCATACGTTACCCGTGTCAACGAGTCAAACCTCCAAAATTGCGGGGTTGCAATTTACACCTGGAGTCAGGATCAAATGTTAGGATAACCCTTGCATTTGGCGTCGTGAATACCCACTAACCAGGTGGTTAAAGTTTGGTGAATACGGCCCAACTTTGGCCTGCCTACTAGGTGCCACCAATTGTAAAATGACACCTCCGACCCCCGTATACGGTCAAGTCTGAAGTCGGGAGCTAATCTGGCCATTGGAAAATGAACTCTACTTCGAAAATATAGTGTGCGTAATATAAGTATAGCTCTTTAGCAAACAAAAGAACTTTCGTAGATTTAGGTTCTAAGGGCAGTAATTAAGTACATTAGCATCCTGCTGTGCTTTAACCTGTTCTCTCCCAATCGCTGTTGCCATCATCAAAACCATCTAAGAGTTCAGTAATACTTTCATAGGAGAATGATATCGTACTAATTAATATGCTGACGAATTAAGCCTCTACATCCCATTTTATGTAGTTTCTGTTATAGCATTACGCTTATTCATTCTCAACAGCGAGACAGCAGAAATAAAACGGCGAGGATTGAGGAGCGGAGGATTCAGAAATAACGAGTAATAACCCAATAACCAAAAACAATCCCGAGTCAGACGAAAACAAGTCGTGTCGATTTCCAAATCGAATTTCATCGGCGTCAATAGCTGGTCGAAGTAAATAAAATCAGTCAGTTGGAACAACAGACAGTTATTAAAAATCTTTTTTTTTTTTTAATTTTTGCTTTACCAGGACATCTATGTTTATGTAGTTGAAATTTTGCTTGATCATTAGGGTTCTTAACATTGCAATCGTTGGGCAACAACAGTTCATCGGGCTGCAATATCACGGCGTCTGACGCAGCAATAGAACTGAGATGCTCGCGTGCCATGGCAAATGACAGATTAGTTCTTTTTGTTCAAAGCAATTCCTGAAATGTCGTCTTTTGTAAGCACAGAATTGCAACAATTATGATCCGGTGAATTTAGGCGCGTGTAAATGCGTGAGCGTGATATCTTTAAAATGAAATACATAAACAAGACAAATCATGCCAAGCTCATTGATTATTTAGCGTTTGAAAACATAAATGTCTTATTCCTCATTTCAAAAAACCATGATTTTTCAATACACAGCCAAAAATATTTTTTTTTTTTTTTTAGATAGATAGATTTTTATCCATATACCGTGCTCACTCGCACGTTTTTTGAAAAATTTTCATATTGAAACTCTAGGTGCGACTATTATGCAGGGAAAATTTACTACATAATATTGTAACTCTGAATCTATTTTTCCTACTTTAAACCAGGGGTGCAACTATTATGCGATGGCGACTATTACGCGAGTAAACAGGGTAATACAGTGATGTCGCAACGTGTATGCATACTGCTCACACCGCGACTTTGTGACACCACATGGCAGCACGCGGTTGTGGCAACGGGCAAATGGTTGACTGAGACAGTTTTTATGACGTCACAAGGTGATCATCACGGACGTCATAGTGACATATACGGACATCTCTCGAACATCATTGAGAGACACAACTTTGTCACACAGTGGTGCCACACTGTGACTAATTATCAATTACATTGCGTGCGACGTCCCTCTGCAACATCACGTTTGACCCGAAGAGACGTCACAGGCGGCGTGCATTTACATCGCATTTGTGATGTGAAGAACGTGACGGAACATAACGCCGCCACAACGTCACTGCCAGTGCGATTGATTGATTAATTACGCTATGGGTAGAACAGTGAAAATTACATACAAATGCATATAAATAATTACAAAAAGCAATTTTTTTAGTTAAAATTTTTTTATAAGTATTTAAAAAATTCGGATCTATCCCATTCTTTTATCGTGTTTTAACGTGTTGTACGAACATGGTCAGAATTTTTCCGTGTTGTATTAATACGTTTTACTTACGGAAAAACACAAGAAACTTTCGGGTCTTTTCAACATTCTGTTGATAGGGTAAAAAATCGGTGCCTTAAAAAAATTGGTCGTTGGAGGAAGGGGTCGCTTAACAGAAGTGGCCACTCTTAGAAATCTCATTGTATTTGCCATAAAAGTTTTACACATTTTGAAACTCGATCATACTAAATCTAAGAAATACTTGATATTAAATGCATATGTTTGTTTTAAGATTTTATGAATACCTAAAAATTTTAGACAACAACAGTTTACTTGACTAATTTCTACTAATTAGAGATGCATGTGAAACGAGATAGAGATTCACAGATATTATGGGAGACGAGACAGACGTTATAGGAATTTTGCGAGAAGAGACAAAGCTTTGAAGCTGTTTTGCAGCTCCGTCTTTGCGCCCAATCCTTACTCCTTATCATTCAAGCTTATTTTGTTTCGCTTGAAATGCAATATCATTAAATGTAGTTATTTGAAAGTTATATTTACCAATCTTTTTTAATTAAAAATCTGCATGACTTATGACTGAATAAAGCCTTGTTAGTAGTTATAGTCAGAACTATTAGTTTGATATGCGTATTGTTTGCCTTTTACGTGTGTTACGTCCCAACACCAATAACTTAAAAGAACATTTATTGTATATACATATTAATCTTTTGCATTATCTGTAATAATAATACTAAAGGGCTTGTTCATACAAGCACAGGACTTACTAAAATTTGAGACTTTTGAAAAACTGTTCTAAGTAGCACAGCACAAGGAATTATAGCAGCACACTCACTGTTAAAACTACATACTTAGAAATAAACTAAATGTACTCATTTTTGAGTAATTTCTCATCTTGTAATAGCTCCGAGTACTTTGCTCTTAAATTTAAGAAACTCATGTACTCATTTTTTTGAGTTCATGCAAGAACTCAAACATGAGTTTACGTATACTCAAAATTTTTGAGCACATTATATACTCAATTTTGAAAACATATGAAAAACTCATTTTTGAATACTACATACAAGAATTGATATTTAATGTATTTTTGTGTTATGCATTTTTGTTATATTTTTATTATACTTAATACAAATATATTGGCTGTCGATTTTTGTATGCACTCATACAAGAATCAATATATTCTTATTAAATATACTATTTTTTAGCATGTTGATTAAAATTTAGGAATAACCATTATCTTATGCGTAAGTAAAGCGTATACATTATTTGATTGTTTTGTGTAAATTATTTCGTTTTGTTAAATTTTTATTTATATTCAAGACACTGATCTGACATACAATGATCACAGAATGTTGCTATGACTGTCTGTGACTATTAATCTGAGATAAACTTGACAAAAGTGTAGCGATTACCTAACACTGTTTAGAAACATTGACATTAAAACTTTTAAAATCTAAAGAAACTTCAATATTTTTACTCTATTACTCTTACAATCTCTTACTCTATTATTTATACTTACTCTATTACTACTTACTCTTACAATATTTTTACTACCGGCAAATGAAATAATAGCTGTAAAGTTATACGACCGATCAGCGTCTTAAATATAAATACACAAAAACGAAATGCAATAACTAAAAACAATCAAATAATATAAAAGTTGTACTTACGATAAGATGCGGGCTATTTGTGACTTTTAACTAATTCTTCTATCATTATACATGATAGATTATTTCTTCCATTTTTAAGCAACAAACGCCACAAGCTCGTTACAACAATATGGCGATATGCCGTCGACCACGTTGAGCGGACTTCCAAAAATAGGCTCTGGGCATGCGCAGAAATCCGGTGAGGGGTGGTTCAGAAAAATGATATCTTATATGTACTCATTTTTTAGCAGTTCTCTTTGAATATTCTTCCGCGCGTATTAATAAGATATAGTTCGTAAATTTAAAGTACGCTACTAATTTATTCTTATAACTACTGAAACGAAATATTTCCGAACACCACATAAACGTTTATTAAATAATTTACCAGTGTGCAAATGACGTAATAAGGTATTATAATTATATTTATCCACATGCTTATTTTTCAGTTCGAATTGTTATTTATATTTAAGCACGTCATGTACTCGTTTATGATGCAAATGTATTTAAAAAAATATGAGTGCATTAAAGTACTCATTTTTAAGTAAATCAATTTTAACAGTGCTGCCGCATAGCACAAGAAATTGTGAGAATAAAAAGCTATTTCGAAAAAAAAAATGCCTCCTAAGGTGACTTTTATGCGATTTCAAATGTTCTCTAAAGGTTACAACAATCGCAGCACTTGCGTTAAACTTTGCTAAGAAAATGGTCAAGTTCTTGTCAAAGAGGCATCGGTCGGCGCCGCCGGCAGGTAATCATTTTTTTGCAAATTACCTAGTGCACTATGCAGTTACCTATGCAGTTAAACATTAGTTTTTCTTAGTTTTTGGTATCTTATATTTTAGTTTGTTAATTTCTATGTAGTAGATATAATTTTATCAGTTTTTAATACCAATATTAAAAAAAATATTTACACGCTTAAACCCAAAGAGTGAAAAAAACGACACACTGCGGAGCGATCTGTTTCCTTTAAACCGACCGGCTCTTTACGTAGTCCTTTTTCTGAGAATCCTCTCCTCGCTTCCTATCTTTTCCGAGAATTTCCTCTCCTCGCTCGTTGTTATATGCCGCTCCGCTCTTGTGATCGAAACACGCTCCTAAAGGAGAAGCTCACTTTTGAAAACTGGCTCACTTTTCGCTCCGACTGATCGAATTTCGCTCGTTTGGTTTAAGTGTGTACAAATTGTTTTTGCAGCAAGTGATTTATGTGGTACTAAAAAAATACTAAGTTCATTACCTTGATAAAGTAAGTAAAATGAACTGAGTTAAATTATCTAATGTTTAAAAAAGACTCAACATATCTAGCATTCCAGAAAATAAAAGTACTAAGTCTCTACATTTAAAAAATGTAAAAGTTCATCACTTCTATGAAATTTACAAAGTGTAGATTTGTTAGTTTATTGTATGAAAATATTCAACAATTTGTAAGAACACAAAATATACCTAAGTACAAAACTTCTAAAAAGAAAAATTACAAGTTCAGCTAATACAGTTCACAAAATATCTCTTAAAAACTTTTACATGGTATTTCTGAAAATTTTTGTAAGTGTCTAATTTCGTATTGGGATAAATTGTACTAATTTTCATTAGTGAAGATTTTAAAAAAGGTAAAAAAAAAAATTCTAAGTTCATTATCTTGAAAGATTAACTAAAATGTACTAAGTTGAATTGCACAATGTTTTAAAAAATTCATGTCTACATATTTAACACTTCAGAAAAAAAATATTGAGTTCTCGAAAAAGAAAAAAAAATACCGAAGTTCATCACTTCTATGAAATTAACAAAGTACAGATGTGTTAGTTCATTTCGTGATATTCAATGTCCTGCCGGAACATAAAATACAATTTTAATTCAAAATATTGTGAGTTGGAACGCATAACTAAAAAGAAAAAAAAAAAGAAAGAAAAGAAATATTAATTTTTTCTTTTCTAATGTAATATTTAACCAAAAAATCATGTAGAACGACAGTTCTACTAGTGACACAGCCAGCCCCAACCAACCAACCGTAAAATTTCGCAGCACTTATATTTACAGGTAGCTTTTCAATTTTTAAAAGTGCCTCTTCTGGATCTCGGAATCCGCTCTAACGAATTTTTTACAATTAATATATGATTTTAATCGGTGCCAAATTCGATGAGTGACGTCACCGGTTAAGCTAGGAAAACTCGGTTTTTTTTTTTTTTAATCCAGTTCAAAGAAGGAACTATTTAACCCGCGTAAGAAAATACGAAAATGATCTTGTTTCAGATGCGGTAAATAAGGCAACGAGTATGAATACAGTGCTGTTGCCGGACGCGAAAAGAAAATATTTTTTAAGGATAAGTAGGCTCTTAATTTTTTTTTCGGGGGGGGGCGGGGGAGTTCAATTAATCATCAATTTTCATCACAGTATTCCAAATTGTTATAAATATGCTCTGGACAAAATTGTTGCAAAGAATTGACCTAAAAAATCTAAAGGGAAATGCCACGGCGCTCAACTCAATCCATGATTTCATACACACATAATAATTCCGTTCATTCTTCCTTTTGAATATGTTATCCCTTATATTTTAAATTAGTCACTCTTTTAATAATATTTCTGTTTCCTTTTGCTTTTTGCTCTCAACTATCCCAGATGTCAGTAGATCCGTGACAAGATTTGTACAACTTAATTTATATCGTAAACCAGTTGGGTCTTAGACAGCTACTCCGTTTCGCTTCCGATTTCTGACCCGTTGACTTCAGTTCTGTCCCCGACGTCGAATTTTTGCTAGATGAGCTTTGTGTTACTGTCGTTTTTGTTTTATTTCATTTTGAAAAATAATAACAGATTATTATATACTTTACTTATTTTTTCTGTAATTTATTTTGCTATAATTAATAATTAAAAATAGTTAAGACTTTGAATTAAAAAATAATCAATTTATGTATTTTTTAGTAAAACTCCTTCCTAACTTTTTCTATAAGTATTTCTTTTTTCTAGTATTTTGATAGCTATTTCTAATTAAATTAAGTCTTTATTTTTCTACAATATGTAATTAATATTTCAATGAATTTTTTTTCCTTCAGAAAGCTCACATAATTAATTAATAATTATTATTATTTAGTATTCAAAGGAAAATAAATAGTAGTTTTACATACTAACTAGTTTTAATAATAATTCTTTTACTCTTCATGTATATATAAAAGTTATTGAAATTATTGAATTATAATTTTAAGACCAATATTTTTTCCAAATCTTAGGTTTCCTCACTTTTATTTTGTATTACTTTAAATACCAGATTTAAAATTTTGTTCAATATTTTTCAGATCAAAATTTGATTAATTAATCTAAATTTATACATGCAGTATATTTTGTATTAGACATTTAAAGGCCGGAGATGGCATCTAAAACAAGATGTTGTGCCCACCCCAGCAGAGTTGATAAGATACTGAAGATGGTAAATAACTGAAGTATAAAGGTCCAGGGTTCTTGTCTACCGGATGGCTGATAATCTAAAAATTCAGAGTTTTGGACGGTTTTTCACACGATGTAACGTAAATACGCTTCCGAAGCACTAAGAAAGTGAACCGCGCAAGACCTCTCCCCCCCCCTTACATTAGCAATACGAAATACTCCTCGTGTAGGTTTACCATAATACAATACAATACATCCTTTTCAGAAATAGTTATATGCTTTTAGTGTATGTTAGAAAAAACTGAAATTAAATTAATAACATAATGTATTTCTTAAATTAATAAAACACACAAAAAGCAGATATCAATATTCTATTAATTACTTACTTGGTGAAAGACAACATGCAGCACGTAAATTTATCAAAAATGTGGCTGCCTTTTAAATCTATCAAAACAGCTCAATTAACTTAGTATTTTAAAGCCTCTAATTTATGGGAATCTTTGACACCAAGGTTTATTTATTTATTTTATTATTTTTTTTTTTAATCAGGGAGGGCTTTACTAAATTAGTTTATTTTGGTTTCTACTCGAGGGATGTGAAGTAGGTTTCGATTTTTAGACCGACAGCCTTAAGGAAATTTTATTTTAAACTTCTTTTTCTTACCATTTTAAACCACGGAAAACTCCGAACGATTAGGTCGGCGGACGCAACCTGTTTCGAACCATTCACCTTCCGTCTGAACATAACAATAAGCGAGGACAAAAGTTCTAGGGAAAATGGAGAGGAGAGGAGAGGAGTTCTCAGTAAAACGACTGCTTAAAGAGTAGCAGTGTGCTGTGCAGTATGAGAACATGGATCACGTCCTTCAAACACTGCTTTTACCGCCTTTACTCGCGTAATAGTCGCCCTCGCATAACAGTCGCACCCTCGTTTTGAAACAGAAAAAATCGCCAAAAAATTTTCCTCGCCTAAAACTCGCAGTAACTTTTTTGACTGTCATTTGTGTCTATAAAAGTATTGCTATAAAAAGAAGGAAACATATCTCTTTTTTTGGGTGTACAATTGAAGAAAATATTATTTAATATTCGACAAATAAACTGGAAACATTCGGTTAGTTAGTTGTTTTATTATAATACCAGTAATGCTTTAGCATTGGAGTTTACAACATTAAATATAGCAGATTTCTCCTCATAATAGTCGCACCTAGACTTTTTCCACGAAAAACTGGCGAAAAAATGTGCGACTAGTACACGAGTAAACTCGGTAATTGCAGTCCATAAGTACTTGTGCATCATACCTGAATTATTATCTTTATTAAGTAAAAAAAAAAAAAAAAAAAAACTAAAAGACTAATAACTCTTTTAGAAAAAATTAGAAAATGTTATTAAAATTACAAGACGTGTCTTGTTTGACCCTCAACAAATAATATTCTACATATATAGTAAAGCGCAATATAATGTTGTCGATGGTAAAATATGATATCCAAAAATATTCACTCGATAGTCATTTTCTTCGTTTTAAGAGTCGTAGCTAGGGTCAAGAGCGCCTTTGGCAAGAGTTGAATTTTGTGCCTCTAAAGGCCAAAGCTCATATGAGTCCGTTGCCATACGCTCCAGAATGTGTGTGTGTGTGTGTGTGTGTGTGTGGAGGGGGGGGGGGGGTTAATGGTCAATTTGCACTTTAGGGCTATTGTAAAAAAGAGGAAGATATTGCAGGTTCGAAATATTTATGGTGTTTTAAGGCCGCTGCAGATACCCAGAGACCGTCGCTGGCCGCTTGGCCAATTATCACTTGTAAGCAATAAATTTTTCGCACGAGAAGAAAGCAGGAGATACTCCGGACAATAGGTAATTGGGGACCGTGGATGATATTGCGGTTTTCACACTTGTGGTTTTCACCCCATCTATTGTTCGGTAGAGGGTCGCAGCGTCCAAACCCGGTCAAATTTCCCCGTTCAAACACATTGTATAGCCGCGACAGTCTCTGGGTATCTGCAAAGGCCTTTAACGACCAATTTTGATCGCCGGCAAAGGCTAACCCGTGAAACCACAAAACCACGCCTTACACAATGGGGAGACTTTTTTTCCGCAACCTGCTAAGAAGATGCTGAAGAATACATTGAATTGTCAACGGCAACCGACTCACATGAGCGTTGGCCTTAAGACTTCTTCTTACTTATTATTATGTAGGAAAAGTCTAGAGATGAGTTCGGGCTCACTTTTTGAAGCCCGAGCCCGAGGACTTTTAATCCGAGCCCGCCCGAGCCCGAGCAATATTATTTAAGTCGAAGCCTGAGCCCGCCCGAGCCCGAAATTTCCTGCTAAGATTAAAAAAATCCAATTAATTCATTGATAGTATACAATGAATTTTGCCGTTTATGCAAATTAAAGACAAATAGAGTTGCAAACTCTCAATGCACTTTCTAATTCTTTATATATCCATGTTTATCAAATAATGTCGGATCTCATAACTAACTAATCAATATAAGCCGCCGCGCCGTTCTGAAATATCCAAAGAGCTTAACGCACCTTCTAGGCGTCAGCGCCGCTATTTTTTTTTATAAGTACAGTCAACTCCGGTCATAGTGAACCCAGATATAGTGAACCATCGGCTATAGTGAACTCAAACCATTAGTGCCGATTCACATACAGTATCTCTATCCATCATGAAGACACTTGGGTTTTAGTGAACTTCGGATAGAGTGGACGAAATTGGATGGTCCGCAGAGGTTCACTATAACCGGAGTTGGCTGTACTTTTATTTCCCCCGTGAATCACTTTTTAAAATATGTTTCAAGGAGTGTGTTCAATAAAGGAGAAATTTTTCACGAGCCCGAGCCCGCACGCAATTGTGAATTACAGAGCCCGCGCCCGGTTCGGGCCCGGGCTCGGGCTCGGGCTTTAGGGCTCGGGCTGAGCCCGTCTCATCTCTAGTCTGCAAAGTGCTACCTTCTGAATTAATTATAACAAATTTTCGAAATGTCTTCCATCTTTTACCAAGCAATAGTGAAGCCCATTATAATAGTTAAAAAAAAAAAAAAAAAAAAAAAAAAAAATCTTTTATTATTCGTAGATTATTATATCTACGAATGGGATGTTTGAATTATAAATCAGCTGTAAATTTAACGATAAGTTATTGATATACTAGCCGCCTCCGGCGACCAGTTGGTCCGCCATCTTAATAAATCTTGTTCGGAGAGAATCCTGTTCCTCATCGGCTTCCTTGGCACTGAAATCTCTCAGATTCTGAATGGAATTTAAAATTAAGATGGTTGCAAACAGGAGCGGTCCTGGGATAAGTGGCGCCCCCTGCTAATGTAAAAAAGACGCCCCCTTTTATGCTCTACTTAAGTTTTTGAGTTCGAAATGACGCCCCTTCGAAGCCGGCACCCAGATGCGGTGCTTACCGTGTCGGGCTGCCCCTGGTTACAAAAATAAGAATGTAGGCAATCACCAGTTTAATTGAAACTGAAAAGTTTAATTTGATTATTTTTTAATTTAATTTTTTTTTTGTTTTTGTTTGTTTTTATTTATTCTTTGCACCACATTTATTCTACGTCATCAATATGTTTACACTAATTACAAATCATCGATTGGAGTGATAGTCGCCGACTACACATGAAGGAGAGTCCCCTTCATTTATTACTATCTGTACTTCTCAGTCTTCCTTCGTTGCGCAGTTCTGTATGTACGCTGGCCCCCCACGGCGTACATGCACAACTGCATGTTTTTTAAACTACAATTCAAAATTGGCAGACTAAAAAATTTTCTGTCCAAGTCAACTTTAAAATATAAATTTGCATCACTTACTAATACATTTAAGAATGTTTTGTTTGGGGCCAAAAATGTACTATATTTTGCTTTACAAATTTTATAATTTTCAAACTCGTAATCCCTTATAATCACTAATGTATGTGAGCTCTTATCAGTATTAAAAAAAAAAAAAAAATACAGAAGAGCTATTGAAGAATTGATAATGTTTCTTCTAAAACTACTTTACGATGTTTTATGAACATTAAGTTTATACGAACAATTTAATTTAAAAATAAACAAATAAAGATGGTATTTCAGACTGGAATTCAAAGAATTTCAGCAGTTTTATCGCGTTTTAACCGAATTTCATTTCAAAAGATCAACTTGCGCTCCCCTCTAGTACTTATTATAATATTTTACAGAAAGAAAAATTTATTTTATCGTTTCAATTTTAGAATTTTAATTTTATTTCTAAAATTTTTCAAAGACCGTGTAAGATTGAACCTTGTAAAGATTAAAACTACTTATTTTCTTCTAGTAAACGAATAAAGATGGCGCGACATGCTGTATCTTTAAACCCCAAAACCAACCTTTTTTACAGCTTTTCCCCGAGTTCTGTGGCGTCAAATTTCCTTTCGTCAAATTTTCAGTTCGAATTAATGGGATAATTTTAACATGAATTCCAATAGCAGTTATACGGGGCCTTTGGATTAGTTCGAATTAACCGAATTCAAATTAACGAGCGTCCATTGTATACAGTCCCGGACTAGCCAGGTCGGCTAGTTAGCGAGAAGACTGCCCCGGCCTAAGGGGGCACCCAGCGAGGCCTTCCAATAATGGATATACTACATTTTAATTAAAGCAATTTGATACACCAAATACACTGTCTACCAATAAGTATTTGGACACCTATGCAAATGACGATATCTGCGGTCCTCAGGTACGTCACGGCCACCGCCGGTATATATCGTGTAGGAAACAGCATCGGCATTAGTCGCATGCAAGATGCCGCGCAGTTCGGAGCTCTCTGGTTTCGAGAAAGATATAATTATCGGGTATCACAAATGTGGCCGATCCTTAAGGGACTAGGGATGGACGCGAGACGCGAGAATTCTCGCATTGTCTTGCGTTCTCGCATTGTCTCGCGAGACGACACAGACATTTTTTTTTCGAGACGAGACGCGAGACGAGAAAGAAAATATTTTGCGAGACGAGACAGAGTCTGGTCTCGCGCGAGATTTCTCGCGAGAATTCTCGCATTTTTTTCCGTCTCGCATAAATACGATCTGAAAAGCGACAATTTGCCTGAAGGCTCTACCGTTTAACTTGCGTCTCCTTCGTTTTCGGTCCTGGTATACTATCAGCACTCTACAATACACACAAACACGTAACATTTAAAATTAGAACAGACGAGAGATATACAAAACACACAAAAGAGAGGATAAAAAAAGAAAACAGAAAAGAGTTGAAAGAAAAATAATAAGTAAATAGGAAAGGCGGTACGGTATGTTCAAATCTGACCACTTTTAGACGGGGTCCCGGGGCATTAAGTTTGGGGCCCCCTTACTATCCCCTTTTTTACGCATTAAGCCCCTTTACTGAGCCCCCTTTTATAAGCATTTTAACCCAGTTTTGACCGCTGTTGTACTCGAATATTGCATTTCAGTTAACTGTAGTTTTTGTACTTTAATCAAAATCGTATTTATCACCCCCCAAAAAATATCTCTAACTTGATCTAGTGATAGACAATTAGGTAATACCTATATTAAAGAGGAAATTCAGTTTTTCCCCCACAATTACTATTTCAGTGCATATGAATTTATAATTTAGATAATCGGGATATATATGGGCCCCCTTTTTCTTCAGGGGGACTACCGCCCCCCCCTGCCCTTGTGGTAATCGGGTTTCGGGTATATCAGAGCGAGATTAGAAGTAGAGCAACTTGCATTCGCATTGATGCTTAGTCTGAGTAGGTTGAAATATGGTTGAATATCCTTGGTTGAAATATCCTTGTACCGATATTATCCTCAAACTTTCCCCGCACGTTGCGGCGTGCGTAGGGGGGGGGGGCATCCACCCTGGTGACAACTTTCTAGGGGCGGTTAAATCCCTATCGTTGGCCTATTTTAAAGAGGTTAAAATGACATTTTTTATTGTTATATATTAATATCGACGGAAAGAAATGCAAGCAATTTTTTTAAACTATTTCTCTTTTCGTTTATATTATCATGTTTTCCTTCCTTCGGCTTGCAAAACTTTTATATTTTTTTTTTTCCTCCCCATCATTTTATCTTGCAGTTGGGTTCCTATTCTAAAATTATCTTCGCCTGTTAGATGCCTTTTCATTTTTTTTTTAAAATCCACACTGGATATACATTAGGGGGATTATGGTTTAATTTTTCTGTAAACAGGGCGACCATAACGACTGTAGTACTCTCGCTAAAAATTATTGTGGAAAAGTACAAACGGATAGTCGTCAACAAATTAACTGTTCAGTAATTTAAAATATAAACAAAAAATAAGACGTCTATTAACCAACTGAGATACTATAATGAAATCTAAAAATGCACACACGGTAATGTTATTGGAAATATTAGGCAAATAATTATAATTATCGTTAATATAATCTTGTTTTCATTAATATCAAAATTACACATATTTTAGAGACTTGAAATTGACGTTAAAGTAAATAGTAGAGATTTAATAAAGACGTACTATATCCGCTTTATTCCTAATATTGCTATTCGGTGTACCGGGAAATAATGTCATTTACAGTAAATTCAAGCAAATAAGTTCTTAATTACCACAAAGCTCTGCCTAAACATAGGATTTGTATTTTTTATATTTCAACGCAAGATACGGATTTTACTTTTTTTATTTTAATTTTTTATTTTTTATTTTTTTGAGAGAGAGTTGTCATCGATCCTTTTTAGAGAACTAATTTCAGAATGAAAATAAATTTATTTTTAGGAATTCGCGGGGACTGTATTTTACATAAAGAATTTTATCGATATTTATTTTTTTTAGAGAGGAGGGATTTGTGAAAAGAACGTTTTGGTTGCCTACCCCCTCCCCTCCCTCCCTTCCGTTCCACAAGTTACGAATATGGATATTATATTATATATACATATGTATAGATATTCTGGACTTCCATGTGCTTTCTATCACTCCAGATTGGTATGTCGATTTTTCAGCGCTTTTTCAGTTATTTTGATATCTTATTGTTTTCCTTTTTTCCTTATTTATAGTACGATAGAGCCTAAAACGTGTGGAGTGAATATCTCTTTTGATATGCCACACAACCGAAATCCTACTATTTTGTTTGTCTTTAATTATAATCTACTGGTTATGGCTCCTGACGATGGTGCCAGTGGTTATAATTCCCGTTCCATTCTCATTTGGCTCAGCATCTATTTTTTTTTCCACTTGTGGTTTGTAATTCTTGCTTCTGCTGTTATATATTTTTTCATGCGGGGTATGTCATATTTGCAGAATATTTTGTGTTTTACTTATTAGTTATATATATACAGTGTGATTCTCTACTAGACTGCCGAACTTGGAGGGGTGTAGGGGGTGCAGAGACGGTTCAGAAAAACATAGTAATATATGGGCGGAAACGTCATCTTCATGTGCCTTTTAATAATACCTTTGGAAGAAGTGTTGAAGTGTGCGCCTCATTTCTTAACCAAGTTTCATAAACAATGGCTTTCCTCAGACAATTTCATAGATGTAATGAAAGAAACAATTCTGAAATAACAATTCTGAAATAACAATTTTTATCAAGTGCAATCAGTGAAAGAGGGATTAGTTTTTGAAAAACCATAGACTTAACAACATTCGACGTCTCTTTACTTTAAAAACCGAATTTCAGTTTTTCATTTGTTGTCTTCGAAAATCTGTTTCCTTTCTTTTTTCTGTGTGAGTGTGGGGCCCCGACAAAGGGTGGGCAGTCTGCAGGCAGTCGAACACCCTGGCCAGTCCGACCCTGGTTTTGACTCTGCGTTGCGTATGCTTGTTTAGTTAATTAGCCAGATGACAAGAAAACGTGCTACAGGGCCGTCCACAAGGGTTGTGCTGTGGATGCAAGGCACCAGCGCCCCGGATTCATAGGGACACAAAATTAGCACACATCAAAATTAGCATCAAAATCCACAATCCAATAATCCACATCAAAATTAGCTTTATACTTCTTATCGTGTCAAAAAAATTAAGGGGGGAATTTAAAATATTTTATAAATCATATAATTTGACAGTTAGTATTGCTATTCTGCAGCTTCAAAAACTAAAACACCATTTAAAAAGAGTCATTTACTGCTGCTTGACAAAAAACAACTGCTGCTTTGCTTGAAAATTTCCATTCTGACTAACTTTCCAATGCCCATTATCTCTCTCATCTTCACTCAACCCCAGGGAGAAAAAGACTTTCAGTAAAAGGATGGATAAAGACGTTGTTGCTGATTCGGTTCTGGGCAGATGTCATTATCCATTTCCTGGAAAACTCGTGTGTGTGAAAGGGTGAGCGGAAAAAACGCCGCTGGAAAAAACGCCGCCGGAAAAAACGCCACCGGAAAAAACGCCGCCGGAAAAAACGCCACATGGAAAAAACGCCACCCGGAAAAAACGCCACCGGAAAAAACGCCACCCGGAAAAAACGCCGCCGGAAAAAACGCTACTTTTAATAGTAATCTACTGGGTTGTATGAGATATAATTTTGTATTGATAAACTTAATTTCTTACTGACGACATTGGAAAGGAGGGGGGCTTTGGGGCTAGAGCCCCCCCCCATAGCTTTGTATGATGATAGAAAATAATCATATATCGATGTCTTTTTCAGTCTCCAGAATCCATAAAAACATACTAACCCCCCTCCCCCAAACCCCCAAATCTACTGAATTGCTACACGCTACTGCGCCGCTATCGGATTGAGGGGAGACCTAGGCTGAGCTATGGCTTATTATTACTGGTTTTCTTTTTATAAGGGCAAGAGTTTATTCTGATTCATGGTAATTTATCTTGTTAGCTCTTGGTTTTTAAATAAGAAATTTTAGAATAAGGAACATTTATAAGTATATATATTTATATATAAATATTTTTATTTTTGAAAATATTCAATTTAAACATTGGTACTCTTATTTTAAAGATGCCTTTTTAAAAACTAAATTATGGTATTAATAAGTCAAAAACAATTTAAAAAAAATCTTTTTTAAATTAAATGTTAGTGTAATTGTAATGTTTTTAAATAAATTTTTAAATGCTGAAAAAAAAACAGCATCACTTTTTAAAGGAAACTGGTTTAAAATCATTTAAAACTCATTTCTTAAAATGTAAAATATTAGTTATATATAACTGTGATTAAAATTAATAGTTAATTAGTTTTGTTAAAATTAGTTAGAAAAGTTTCAATAATACTTTCTAACTTTTGTAACCTTTGTAACAGTTTTTAAACATTAATTTGATCAGAAATAGAGCCTTTGCTAAAGAACCTGACTGAGAATCAAAGACGACCTTGTAAGTGAACGCGTCCGTTAAATATGTAGGGCCGTCTATCCTTTTGCTGGGTTGTGAGCATTCAAAACTGCATTATTTTGTTAAAACATGATCGATTCCGGTTCTTGTACTACAAAACAAACATACAAAATTTGCAAATCAAATTATTAATTTATAAGTTTTTTATCTAAATAATTGATTTACTTATTTATTGTATTATTTTCAAGACAAAGTACATATTCATTTAAAGATGGAGAACAATTCTTTGTAGTGTCACCGGATGTCGACACCCGTACTCATTTTTAGGGTATACTGTTTTTTTTTTTTTTTTTTTTTTTAAGTGTCAAACTCAGAGCCTGACAAAATCGAGGGCAGACGGGGTAGCTACCTTGGGTCCCCAGTGAAAGGAGAACACAAAATGAAAACGCCCCTGTTCTAAAGTAATGTAATATTTTTCAGGAGAGGCTACTTAAAAGAAAAAAAGGTAAAAGTGATTATTACTAAAATAAATTATTAATTATATCAATTATAATCAATCTTTGATTGCTATTGAATTATTTTCTTCCGAATTCTTTGATAACAATTTTTAAGTGAATAAAATTGAATAATACATTAAATTTTAACACATTTTAAGTACTGATTTGAGCATTCTAAGATTTTGCTTACAGAAATTTAGTGAATTCTTTTTCATACTGCAGCATTTATTTCCAGAGTTTATATTACTTTGGTAGAATTATTTAGCCCGTCATTTAGAATTTCTGTAGTTAGCACATTTACAGATTCTGCAGAAAAGAAAGAAGTTTTTTTATTCAATTTTTATTAGTTATAGAAAATCAATATTCGTAATGTTATCCTTATAAATGACTCACTGTAAATAATAATAATAAATAATAATAAATAATAACAATAGATAATAATAATAATAATAATAATAATGAAAATGAAAAAAAAGTTTTAAACTAGAAATTTTTTTAAAAATTTGAACTCGTTTAAAAATTTAAATTCTAAATCACATCCAATAAACTATTACCTTTTTAAAAGTTATTTAATGTTTCTTCCTATGAATAAAAATCAGATAGTTATTTTCTGGAAAATAAAAAGGAATACAAGTGATACACTTTTTTACAAATAAAATAATTGGTATATTAATAACTTGTACAAATATTTATAAATTGCGTAGTCATTTTATAAATGAATTTTCAATTTATCTACACGAGAATGCTTTTCAAAGATTTATCGCTTTTTCGCCCTTTTTCTTTTGGGATTTTCGGAGTTTTAACATAGCCATAAGTAGTTGTGACATGATTCCAAAAAAAGAAGGGGAAAAAAAAAAAGAAAGAAAAAAGCCTCTGCGAGATCCTCTACCTCCGCTTTGTTCTTTTTTGACCCCCAGGACATGTATATCTTACCTCTTTGTCTAATGGTCAAAACATTAGGGGTCGAATGCTATTTTTGGAATTCTCCTTTGACCTTGAACAAGTGTTCTCACTGTTCTGCAAAAGCGGAATTTTCGTTTAACCTTGAACAAGTGGTTTTGTTTGACGGATTATTGCAAGTTTGTCGAGGGGGGGGGGTTGTTGTCGGTGGGGCGGTTAGTTAGAAGATTGACATATACATCCAATAGGATCTTTTACATTAATTTCTTTCTTCTCGGGGGGGGGGCGGTCGCCCCCTCCGCCCCCCTTTAATCCGCCCTTGGTGGCGGTTGAGGAGGGAGGGGGTAATTCTTCAGTAAGAAAAGTCACTTCAGTAAGAAAAGTCAAAATTCATTTGATATGCCAAAAAAAACCATTTAAACATGAAAAAAATAAACCCTTATCCCCACCCCCACCCACACACGCACACCTATGTGTTAATTAAAATCCCTATTTAACAAGGATTTTATTTCTTTGAAATCTTAACACTTGTATGTCATCAGCGTACCTTAGTGGCGTAGCCAGGAATTTTTCATGGGGGGGGGGGCGTTACGACTACTGCAACTCACATATATGCATATTTGCTGTGATAAGGGAGTGAAGAATATACATTTTGTATGGCAAAAAATTCATCATGTGGGGGGGGGGTGGTATGACCCCCCTATCCACCCCCCCTTGGCTACGCTACTGGCGTACCTGAATGGTTTTTTGGGGTCATACTCCCTAAAAGCTTCATTTACTGTTAAGTAATTGGAAATCTATTTTTTTTTTTTTTTTTTTTTTGTTAGCGGAAACCGAAATCTTTCTAGGAAAGTCTATCCCCCTCCCCCCTTCCTTAACGCCTACCAAATTATATACAAATTGAATTATTCAATTAGACATGTGTCTTCCCCATTTCTGGAAAACAAAGTACATTAAACCTCATAATTCAACTTCATACCTCCCCTTTTCTGCAAAAGAAAAGAAATTTTTTCAAGTATTTAAATAAATTATTACACAAATATCTTTTTAGGTGGCGTTTTTTCCGGCGGCGTTTTATCCGGCGGCGTTTTTTCCAGGTGGCGTTTTTTCCGGCGGCGTTTTTTCCAGGTGGCGTTTTTTCCGGCGGCGTTTTTTCCGGTGGCGTTTTTTCCGGCGGCGTTTTTTCCTACATTCGTGTGAAAGAGTATGGGCGAAAATCTCCAGTCTTGGTATATACCTCTAAAAGCGGCATTTTACACAGAACAATATCACCACCCCTTGTGGTAAAGTTCGAAAGACTGATGGGCTTTGCAGTAACACACATGTAAAGCGATTAGTATTGTATAGTCGTTCATTTTTAAAGGATGAAATTTAATTGCTAGCACGTTTTCTCCATACATTCCAGAAAACCGTAAGTTTTCTTCACGCTTCCTTTTTACTGATAGAGGGGCGACGCATGAGGTGATCGTTAATTGTAGAAACGGGACAGTGGCTGCTTCCGAGAAAATTAGGACCACCCACACACCCTTTTTTAACAAGATGTTTTCACTGCATTCGCCCCAATAAAGAGATCAATGAAGAAAATTTACGATGTTTCAAGAGCTTGCTGTTTGCAATTTCCTTTTCAGGAAATACGATTTTTCTTATCATAAAAGAAAAGAAATAATTGCTTTTCTAAAACTTTATAAGGGGACAAAGGGACTTTAAAATTGAAAACTATCATTTCTTAATTTTTAGTCTCAAAGTATACGTGCGGTTGTTTAAAACAAAGGTTTGCATTTACATTAATACTAAAAATAAAAAATTAAATCTTTTTTAAAAAATTATGGTAATATCTTTAAGAAAAAATGGGCCATAAATATTTGTTTCAAAATATCTCATGTGCATTCCAATTTAATAAAAAGCTGTAATTTTTTTTTATAGTAAACTTGTAATGCATGTATGAACATAATTGTACATTAAATTTTCAAACAAACGTTATTTAATAGAGATATAGGAATTTAAATGTAACAATAGGATGGAATTTGAAACAAACAAAAAAAAAAAAGCTTCATCTCACGTGAATTTATTTTTTATATAAAGCTTACCTTTGTCCAGGGCGTAGCCAGGGGGGGGGATATCCGGATATATCCCCCCGAAATTTTTGGATTAGTGATGAAATTCCGTCTATTTATACACATATAGGTTCATATCCCCCCCCCCAAATTTTCCTGGCTACGCGCCTGCCTTTGTCACACATAAAAATGAATGCACATATATGTTCATACATATATTGCAAGTGTATATTAAAAAAAAATAAATAAATATGTCGCTTTTTATTAATTTTGAATGCGCATGGGATATTTTAAATAAAAAAATAGAAGACGTATTTTTTTCTGAAAAATATTAATTTTCATTTTAAAAATTATTATTATTATTATTATTATTTTTAGTTTCAATATAGATGCAAACTATTATGTTAGACAACTATGATTTTGTGTGAAACAACTATACATACGATTACAAGTAAAATTTAAAATGGAAAGTTTTGAATACACTGTTAAAACTATCAGTTCAACGTTGTACCATGCATTGGTGAAAAGTAAACCGAGTTACCAAAAGATGGTGCGATCACTTTTACAAAAACAAGAATTATTGGTTCAACTTGAAGTATGGTTCGAAGTTACACCATGATTCGGTATTTTCTCCGCTGTTCAGCGATCGAAATAAACCAACCAACCATTGAGAAACACAACACAGCGACAGCGGCATCCGCGACCGTTTCGCGTTAGGGCTAGCAAGAAGGTGAAGGTGTCTGAATTCGTTTCTGCATAATCTCTATCTTGGAGCCCAATAAGGTATGTATTGTATATTTCTCAATCATTTATTATTTATATGTGAATTCTGAAATGTGTTTTGACCTAATAAGAATATTAACACAAATTTACTGTATTTAGAGCTTAAATACGACTGTGCCGCATGCAGCTGCCTATATGATTTCTGACAATCAAAAAAGTATGTGTATTTTTTATCGGTTTAGTATTTAGTATGTGAATTTTTCGCCTTAATTATTTAAGATTTATGTTTTCCACACATTTATTGAATTCAGAGCCAAAATTAACAAGTGTGCTGCTTCTTGCCGGGTGCTTAATCCTGTATCTGGTTTGGTTGTGATCACTTAAGTACGAGATAAATTCCGTAAGCGGGGGCAGTGTAAGAGTGTGTTTTTGGTTATTTTTCAATTTGTATTATATTTCATTGAAATATGTGTAGAAAGGTTTTAATAAGCTGTTTAGATAAGTGTATTGTAGCTTTGGTTTTATGTTTTCTTGTATATAGACGTTAAAAAAAAAAGAAATTCGCCTACTAAACCTGCCCCTGCTTACAGAATTATTCCCGCAATGCATGCAAGCTTTGTTTGGGTTACCGTACGTCTGCGATTAGCCTGGACGGACAGCCAACCTACTGTCTGGGGTTTGTTTTACAATTATGGGGTAAATGTATTCACAGCAAGGAGCATAAACTTTCAGTATCCATACTGTTAAATATTCTGCTAAATGTTAAAATTCAGATTTTTCTTGCACTTCAATTATATGATGTATAATCAAGCGAACAAAACACATTCTGAAAAGTCCATGCCTAATGAAAAATACTAATGAATAAATAAAGTTTAATTATTCCATGAATTTTCACTGACTTAGATAATTTCAAAAATATGTAATGGTTGCCCTTCCTCCACCCACGCCCCTCAAAAAAAAACCCTCATAGAAACACTGGTACTATATGCACTCGAAAAATTTGGCACGTCCATCTATGCAACTATTATGAGACTACCCAAGGTAGCAATAATTAGTAGCACATCCACTTATTTAGAAATTAATGCTTATTTCAGCTATTCCTTTCTCATTGATTTACACTAAGGGTTTCCTACAGCGCTGCCTGCGGCCCTCGATGTCTTCCTCTGTGGCCTATGAAGCTTTCTGGGAAAATAAATTTGCTACTTCGAATTAGATGCTCTTATTTAAGGAAAAGAAATTTTTTGTGAAATCCATGTCAGTTTTGAATAGTTTTTCATTTGCAAATAAATGTGATTTTCTTTGTTTTTCATGCAATTTGGGTGCTTCCATGCGTGATCTCTTAACCTCCCCTCGCGTTTCACATCCGTGTAACTCGTCTGTGGACTTATTTGAGTTCAAAGATAGAAGCCACCTCTCAGTTTTTAATTTGACTCCATCTCCCGATACTCACAACAGAACTTGCTGTAAAATCCTTTCTGAGCTACAGCAGAAGCACTGACCGGATTATCATTGAACATTTAGTGTGTGTTTTTAATCTCCAACACTACACTCAGTCCGAGTAGTAAATGTCAAGTATTCTGCTACTCGGTACATCACTAATCTCTATGATGGTACATTTGAAAGTTTACCTTAATGTTCATGAACTCTTAAAGTTCAGCTATGGACCCTAAGCCAGTTTTTTTTAAAAAGTATGTATTTCCAATAATTAAAGGTTTTATACTCGATTTATGATTTTTTAGAACTGTCCTTTGTTTTCTTTAATTCATTTGTTAATATGCGAAAATATTCAGGCAAAAATTCAAGGGGGATATTCCTTTCTCTGGTGTCGCCCTCACCCTCCCTCCCCAAAGATATATATGTGTGTGTGGTGTGTGTGTCGGGGCAACGAAATTTCCACTCACCGACTCGCTGTTTGTGAGTTTCGAATTTGGTCTAATTATGGATGGAGTTCATGTTCCATACATGGAAAAAAAAGTTGACACAGCCGGATGTAGAAAGTATGTAAAGATACAATTTCACATACCATTATATCTTTAAAAGAAAAAGAAAAAAAAAAAAAACGATATGTTCAGCAGAACAATTAAAGCGAAGTGCCCTTTATGCCTATGACATTCTCTCTTCACGTTTGCGCAGCGCCCAACTTTTACAACGGAATTAAAAACTGCATATAGGAATGCATTATCAACAAGCACTATGAACGATCTTTGTAACTATATCCATAATAAATGGGCCAAGATGTTAAAAACTCTTCATCCAGATGATGCCACTAACTAGTGGTAGTACTTTATTTCTGACAGGCAAATATACACAAATTCGTATTAGATATGACCCTTTATAAGCGAAACCTTTTTTTTTTTTTTTTAATTGGCTCTTCATTTATGTTCATAAATACTACAATCTTTATGAAATCTCAAATACAATACATTAAAATGATTTTCAATTACAATGAGACCATTTTATTATATAAAATAACTTGGCATATTTCTAGCATTCTTAATTAGAAAAAAAATCCCAAAATACATAAAAAGTAAAATATACGGCGGCAACTCAACTTTGTGGCGAATACATTATGTTTTTTGGCAAGTATAGTCCAAGCTGAAATTTCAGGCCCTGGTATATGCTATATCAATTTTTATAAGCTGTACTGCATTCTAATTTTTGAGTTGTCAGCCATGCCTCAAAAATATTTCTGGCTACGCTACTGCTTGAATACATTTGAGTTGAAATAACGCATCTGTAGTTGTTCTAAGAATTACATAAATAAAAGTTCATTATGTTATGCTTATTACTGTATGTACAAATAAGGTTAAAAATTTCAAAGCTGTATAATATTAAGAAAAGTTCTTTTGGATATAAAATTAGGTATGTATTTGAATTTGAGTGTTGTAATGTTCTCTTTATATATATTTTAGATATGAGTAGTTTATTCCCTGTGTATTTTGATTGATGTATTATATTTTATATTCTCTTTGACAAAGAGTTGAAATTAAATTTCCTTTACACTTCTATAAACAGCACTATCCCTGAGTATTTTCAGATTCTATACAGGCCATGCATGGTATGTTCAGAAAAAAACCTGTGTTGTATTTTGACAACGTGTGTTGGTATGTTACAGGGGCTAGCAAACCTGTACCTTTGGCAGTACCGATTAGGTATGCTTACAACTTTTATTTCATTTAGTAAATTATATAGGATGCAGTCCTTAAAATGAGTTTTCTAATATAATAAGAGATATTAACAAGTACTCACCAAAGTACAAAGTTCTATGTGTATTCAGAGCCAATATACCAAGGTTTTCCTGTATATGTAATGTATCCGATAAATGTATGTGACATTTTTAGATCCTTTTAGTATTTATATGTGGAATTTTTAACAGAAGTTCTAATCTATTAGGCAACAAATTGGAGTTGTATCCAGCAGCCAATAGTAATCTGTGAGTTAATTTTGAATTTCTGCATGGGTTCTTGTATTATTAGTATTAGATATAAGGCTATGTAGTTTCGAATCTGACTGTTACTTTATGTAGACTGGTCAAAATTAAGATTTATTTGAGGTTGGGCTAAAAAAAAGAACAAACAAAAAGTGCTAATTCTAGGTTTTGCTAGCGAGAACACACAAAGTCTTCATCTTATGAAGAACTGTGCTATATTGATGCGCAGTCAGAAAAATTCACCACATGTCGACTGCACCTGCGCTATGCTTTACTTTAGGGGTAGACGATGTTTCCACCTGGTGCAAAAAATCACATTAAGAATTAATTCTTATTTTCAAGATAGCAAGGTGCTGGCTCTCGAGTCGCTCCTAGTATTTCCCTATATTTTGCTCATATATATTTATTTTTAACTGCCAAAACACGTCCTATATTTTTACAAAAATCCTAATATTCATGAGTCTAAATATTTCCTACTATCTCGATCCAAAACTTTTTAGCTGTACATTAACCTAAGAATGTAAACCACTCGTTTCTATGTTTTATCCCCTTTTACGCACCTTCTGGAAAACCATTCTCAAAAGAATATGTACCCTGCTACATTCGTGTCTGTGAGGTCGCTTATGTTTGCGTTCACCTCATATAACGACTGAGGAATACAAATACTGAATAAAATTTGACATCTTGAATAGTGGTTCTACTCAACCCTGAACAACAACATACTGTTCACGATTTTAGAATTTTTGTGGAAAATTTAGTCAAAATGAGCTTAAATCTTTTTGATTCCATACATGAACTACAAGTACAGCGAATGAAAGTAAAAAGTTGGCGCTATACAGAGATGTAATTAATCATTAACATAACAACTAATGGGATCTCTTTCAAAATTTTCTATAGATTTTATACTGATTTGTTTTTCAAAAAGTGGGTAACATTTTTGTTTGCGACAATGAGAATGCATAGTACTGACACAGATTAAATTGAAATTACAAGTGGGCCATAAAAGGAAATCAGTTGTAGAATTTTGTTACCCCACGCCCAAGAGAATTAAAGATAAATCACCGAGATTATGGAAAAATTAACTGGTGACTCCTGATCATCATGTTGATTGGGGAACACGGAGCTGCGTCCACAACAAAGCTTCACCACGAGTCTGGGAATGGAAAAAATTGAAGCGAAAAATAGTTCCCCCCCCACCCCCACCCCCCAAGAAAACAGTATTATCCATCTCAGGAATGTAATAAACAACAAAAACAAAATTCGAATGCAACTTATGGCCTATCTCATACCATCATTTAGCGCTCTAGCTCAATACAAACCATACGTGGCAACATGTGGACAGCATTAATTGAATGCGTATCCACTTTTCTTCCAAGAGGGAGCAGCTGTTTGAAAGAATTTCTTGCGGGAATATCAGAGAAGAAATCTTTTTCTTTTGCAGAACGTCATGGTGCTCATCTGTTTCAGAGATTTTCCACGTCCTAAAAAAAATTTGAAAGATGAAAGCAGATGAAACACTAATCGGGGATGTGCAATTGCAATTATCAATATGTTTCTGAGAGAAGATTGAGAGGATTACTTCTAACTAGCTTGTTCTAAAAAAATTGGCTTGTTTTGTTCCTCCGCTTGATTTACTTAAAAGATCCCTATGCAGTACTTTGTGTAAATCCCGGGTAAGACAGTGTACAGCAGTAGTCCGCTTTACTAAAAAAACAAATCTGATGCCCTAGTTTAAAAAGGCAAAGTTTAATTTTTAAATTATATTGTGTTAATTATTTCTTTTTACAGCATTTGTGTATGTTTCTCGGTTAGCATCATGCATACCCGTAAAAACTAGGCAAAACGGCCACACCGGCGTATGGGCCGGCAGCAGTAGAAAATTGTAAACAACCGGGCGTGTAAGTATACAAATAGAAAAGAGGTACAAGAATCTGGTGCTGTAGAATACTTCTAAATTAATCAGATGCAGTTACTATACAAGAACTGGTGTGTTTAAACAACATGGAACACCTTGTCCAGCCAACGTCAAGATGTGTGATCGTCCTGGTGTCTCTAGACCACCGATGGACCTTTCCAGGTCCTTTTTCACATCCCGAGAAAGGGGTTTGGGGTTTAAAAAAAAAAAAAAAAAAACTAAAAAAAAAAAATAAAAATAAAAAAAAAAAAATCAAACGAGGCCATAGAGCAAAACTCAAAATGATTTAAATATTAGAATTGGGCAAAAAGGCGTAATTGAGGCAGTCATAGAATTCTAAGGTTTCCGTGTTGGTTTTCTTTTATCTTTAAATTAATGCATCAATACAGTAGTGCGTGAATAATACAAGAAATGTGTTTCTAAAGTTGGAGGGGTGGGGGAAATCATCAGATGGGCCTCCACCCTCGAAAAGAGGTTACACTTTTTTTTCTCGTATGAGCCGTGGGCCCCTTCCTCCCGATTTCTTATGGTACTTGACACTATCCATGAATAAGTAAAAAGTGTTTAAAGTTAATTTTTTAAATACCATAAGATTGAATAATAACAAACGTAGATGAGGGATAATTTTCTCATGATATAAAGCCAAGTATTTCGATTCTAGAATTGTCAAAAATAAAAGTCAAAATATAATGTTTTATCTACTATTTCTACATATTTAGCAAGAGGATAGGTGCACACATTTAACTTGAGAAGTTGTACTGTTTCAAGGACGACAAAGACGATACTCCCCTTTTACAAAGTCATGTCTAGTGCTATTTGTTTTCAATCTATCTCTGCATTCATTTTTTTTTCTTTGTTAGAAAGGGGAATCACCAATATATGTTATTTTTTCTTTTAGGTCTCAAGCTTTGATACTGAAGTCTTCCATCTGCATTTCCGTGGATATTTTCACTTGGCCAGTGTAACTGATGGAAAATTTTCTGTGTTGTCTTCAGAAAACTGTTGCTTAGTGCAGTACAAAAGACTTTATTGCAGCGTGTTGTCGTATTATTATCAATGTTTATTATAGTGTGAAATACAGTAGAGTGAGCCAGAGAATCCGCACAGCACATCGTGGGACCATGGCCTTGGTGCGGATCTTTAGGATTTACTGTGTGGGATTTCGTGAGCCATAAAGTATAGAATCATTACATTTCCTAGATTTTAAAAAAGTAGAATCACAAATTACGATATGAAATAAAGGCACAGTCTAATAGTATCTTAACTTATCTTTTTCACAATGTAAACCATAGCAAAAGCGCATAGGAAGAAACACCAGAAACAAAATCATGTGAAGACTAGCAAAGGCAAACATGGTCTTCCAATATTTTCCTTTTCTAATTTAGAAAGCAGTGTTCTATGGTCGGATATGTGTTTCTTAAAATGTTATGTTGTCATCTCTGCTTGTCAGTTTTTTTCTCTTTCCTTTTCTTTCTTATCTGTTATATTATTTGATTTTTGCCAAACTTGTACTATTATCATATAATTCTTGTTTTGTTACAGAACTTGACGGTTCTAAAAATTTATAGGTCATTCATCACTGCCAAATCTTTTAACTTTTTATTAAAACTGATATGTATTAATAGTAGTGTTATATCACTATAAGTTTTGTATCATCATCATCAAGAATACATATTTATCTTTGGATTGCAAGACACTTTTCAACAATTTCATAATCACTGTGCGAGTGACTGCTGAAATTTCATTATTTACATCGGAGAAGGAGTGAGGAGTTCGGCGACGTTTGCGGAGTTTTGGCGCTCGTAACCTGGAGATCATAGCCCAAAGAGAAGTTTCTATGGCACTTTAATATTTATTCAGAATTATATTGCTTGGATACAATTAATTGTGAGTATAAGTTCCGGGGTCCCCTAAAGTACTTACTTTCGTACAGTTAGCGTTGTAAAAAACAATCTTGTTGTACATTTTTCTTTTGCTGTTTATATTAAAGAAAACATGTTTACTTTTGTTGAGCAGTTACAGTTATTTGTGAGATACCTTGAAACTATGGCGTAAGTATGTAATTATTGCTCAAATAGCGTCTATTTTTCTAGCCAGAATGTAAATGCATTGTCGCAAACTAATCCTTTGCTAACAAATTTCTTTCCAGAGTTTTCCTTTTGGTCCTGTCCTGATGTATTGTATGGAAAAAAAAAAAAAAAATCCAAAAAATTTTGGGCCTACAGAATTTTAAATAATTTTTCATCTCTTTGAGGAACTATTTATTCGCTTAAAAATGGTGTGTGACACCTTTGACACATTGACAACCACCACCTTATTGTATTATAAAACTGGTGGTTTAAATTAAGTGTTTGTCTTAAATTTAATAAAAGTAAAAAGAAAGAACTTTTTTCCCCCCATCATTCTTTACTAGTTATTGTGTGTAAATGATAACTCTTAGTTTACATAAAGAACGTTCATTAAATTGTACTTATTCATAACATTTAAGATACACTTTCATGTATTTGACATGCTTAAGAAATCCCATCATTGCCTATTGTACAATAAAAGGTGTGTGATGTTTACTACTGTTTTAAATTAATATTTCTTATATTTAATAAAAAATTGAAAATAACTCATTTGGGGTTTTGTTTGTTTTTTTATGCCTTAAATTGTTGGCGAATACAAGTGATTAATCTGATTTAAAAAATTTATGGATGTATATAAACATTCTTTCAAAGATGTCAAGAAGAGAGGGGCAGGGTTAGTAAGCTGATTATTTTTATCTTTAATTGAAACATATTTGTAGTATTCTTTGTATTTTCAGCTGTCTGTGCATAGAGCTTAAAAAAATTATAAGTTGGGACTCAAAGTAATTTTGATGTACATTTTCCTTCCTGGCATCATATGTTACACGACTTATATAGCTGTTGGAATTCTAGAGCTAATACAGCAGCAGAGGCTCCGACTTCGTTAATATGATCTAACATAAATTTAATAATGTTATTATATATGTGTAAAATTAATGTATTTCTTAGGGTGGGGCAACAAATTTTCACTAATTGAGTATGATTATACAAAGCATATTGCACCTAGAGCTCCTGTAACACAGGCTGAAGCATTCAATATTTTGTTGCCAAAGAGATGCCATTTATTGCACATCTGCCATTGCTTTAACATGGGACAGTTTTTGTTCTTACAATTTCAAGTTACAAAACATTGTTTTAGGTCTTGAATCAAAAGATCATAGGGTATGGATGGCTGTTCAGCCTTCAATTATTTGAATTGTCGTAGTTAAAATCGCATAATGTTTGAATTTCCTACTGAAATTGACAGAAAAACGAAATTGGTGGGGAATCTAGTGTGCATGTTCAGCTTCACAGCATGAGTTTATCTCTCGAGAAATGTGCCAAAAGAGGTGCTAAATCTGCAGTCCGCAGCAAAACATGGAGGAATGAGTCAACTCGTATCTATAGGAGACTTCATTGCACCGCTTATAAAAATGTGAGTTCTATGTAGATATTTATGATTTTGGAAACTATTTGAAATCTAACTTGAAAATTAAAAGCTTTTTGATTTTTTAGGAAGGGCTTTTGTAACTTTAAAAAAAAGGGGGGGGTACTTTTATGTTAAGTATGAAAATGTTTTTAAAAATAAAATTAAAAACATCTATGCCAGAATAAACATGCTGCATGATCATGTCACACGAACCAAGATCATTCCTTCATTGTAAAAAATATTTACTTCCCACTTTTGTGGATTTATCATTATTATAATAGGGATTGATAATATAACAGGTTTTACTTTTTCTAAAATTCCTACCTTTATAGAAGTTGTACCTAATTGATCTAATACTAAGAATAATTGGCATGTATTATTTGATACATAATTAATATCTAAAAACACTTTCAACAGTTACTGTAATACCCTGTTTACATTCAACCATTCCCATTTTCTCCCGGGCTCGCGGAAATATTTCTGCAGCAGTATAGAGTAGCAGTGAGGGGGGGTTTCGCATTCTGCCATACTTTCTTCTCACCTTCCCGAACCCACTTCTTACACACAGCAATCAGAATCCCAGGGTCAAAAGACTAGTATTGGCACCAAATGAACGAGCGTGTTGAGTATAAATATTCACTCCCCTCATGCTGCAGTTTGCCTTGCCCAAAAAAATCTGTTTAGAAGGGAGTGGGAGACAGCACGAGTAGAAGGGGGTGCTTACATTTTAGTATTTCTCACTTCCCTTCCTTACTGCCGCAAAAGTGAGCTGAATGTAAACGAGGCATCATACTTTAAATGTTCAAATGTTCCCAATTTCTATGGAAGTAGGAATTTTAGACACTGTAAACCCCGTTATTATGAAACATATTCAAATTTCAGGTGGAGAAAGAAGATAGCACCAAAAAAGTTTTGTATTGCACAATCGATGTTTGACAGTAATTCCCTTTTATTCCTAGATTTAAGATTGGATAATAGATAGAAGATTCTTATCTCCAGACAATAAAGAGGGAAATCTCAGTGCCAGATGTAAAAAATTGCAAGCAATTTATTCATAAAAATTTCTCTTGATAAAAAAATACATAAATTGAACAAATATTTTTCAAATACTTTAATTTTATACCTTATCAATGGAAAATATATTTTTAAAAATCTGTTAATTCAGGGAAAAAAAAGTATAATTTTTTAAAAAATTTTAATTGAAGTATATGTAATTAAGGTAAATATAAAAAAAAATTATAAGTAAAGTATTTGAAAATATTTGGTAAATATACACATTTTTACAGTGCTAAATAATTTTTATGAATGAAATTTATGCAATTTTTTGCATCTGACACAGATTTCCCCCCTATTTTCCAAATCATGGTGCAACTTACTACACAAGCATGGTTCTATTATTTCTCAAATTATGGTTCAACCTATCTACCAAATCATGGTTCATCCTTTTTACCAAATCATGGTTCAACCTTTTTACCAAATAATGGTTTAACCTTTTTACCAAATAATGGTTCAACCTTTTTACCAAATCATGGTTCAAACTTTTTACCAAATCATGGTTCAACCTTTTTACCAAATCATGGTTCAACCTTTTTACCAAATCATGGTTCAACCTTTTTACCAAATCATGGTTCAACCTTCTACCTAATCATGGTCTTGGAGAAAGTACCAAGAAATGGAATAATGTTTCTCCTTGGGAAGGATGCAGCTAATTCAGCACCATATAATGGTGAAACGTTGAACCACTTGTTTTAACAGTGTATTTAACGTCCCTTGTCCCCTTAAAGATCATGAAATGTTTGCTTTTACAAACAGGAACAAAAATTTTTAAAAACTACATCTCTTTTAAGAAAGATGTATATTTTTTAACACATAGGGGAACACACACAGAGAGCACACACATCGAGGACACACATCGAGGAACATTTAATTAACACATCGAGGAACATTTTCTTCAAAAAACGTTCCTCGATGCCTGCGTTCTTTGGGGGGGAGGGGGCTCAGATCTTTCCAGGGGGTCTGATCCGTCCATAGCGCCTCAGCGCTACGGCCTTGTTGCGAAGTTTGTAATTTCCTCTTCAGGCAATACGATTTTTCTTATCTCTAAGGAAAAGAAATAATTGATTTTCCAATACTCTTTAAAGAACATAAAACATAAAATGTTTGCTTTTACGTACAGAAACAAAAATTAAGAAATTTGCATCTCTTTATAATTTTTTTCAAAAAATGTTCCTCGATGACTGTGCTCTTTGGCCTGGGTGAGGTGGCTCAGATTTTTCTAGGGGGGGGGGGGGGGAGCTGAGACGTCCATAGCGCCCACAGCGCAACGGCCCTGCTATTAACATCTGTGAACGCTTTATATATTTTAAAGGATTTTTCAGCGGTAAGTGGAATTTTATGACTACGGTGTTTCATACCTAAATATAAACTTCGTGGTATAAATTTAACACGTCATCTGCTTTTGCTTTACTTCGTGGGTGGATGCTGAAGGAAGCGCATATTTCAATTAGAGGTTTGTTTAAATTGTTCTGTACGATTTAAAAAAAAAAAAAAAAAATAAGATTAAAATTTTATGCTACTAATAATCACACCAGTTTTCAAAATTATTTATCTGTAAACCGCTATCTTAATGATAATACTGATCAAAATATCCAAATTAACTTGCTCAACGAACCGGGGTATCTTATACGGCAGTTAAACAGTGGCGTCATAAATTTTAAGAAATGCTTGAAATTTGTAAACTCTGCAACTCTAACGTCTTGACACAATTATAGCGATATAATCTAAATAGCTCCTCGAGATTACAAAGTTTGACGTTTTCAGGAAACAGAACCATGGAGGATTTATAAAATACCGCTATAGTGGATATACGCAGGCGCGTAGCCAGGAAAAATTTTCGGGGGGGGGGGGGGAGGGGGATATGCGCCTGGAAAATTTTTCGGTGGGGAGGATATGAACTTATACACTGTAAAAAATAAAAATTAATTTACGAGAATTTACCGCTCATTTTTAAGGGGAAATCTCGTTTTCGTATATGAAGGAGAAACCCTCGTAAATCTACATTTTGAATATGAAGAAGCCCTTTTCTTATTTGAAATCGCGACTGCACCTTTAAATTACGGTAGAGTCTCGCTAATCTATGACGTCGTACCCAAATGTGACGTAGGACCGGAAATTTCCCATCCTACTCCGACCGAACATGCCCACAATCGAATCGAAGCGAAGCGACTATGACTTGTTAATCGAGTCGAGTGCAAGTCATCAAAGCGCGCGCGATTGAGACGTGAAAGACAAAATTATTTGGATTTGATTATTCGAGACCAGCCAAAAGTGTATAATCGGATTGTAATGAGGTAAGTGACTTGTTTCATTATTTCAATGTTGTAAATGTATTAAATACTTAAGGAAATTAGCATATTTCCCCC